>CAUYSK010061011.1:0-74257 GCA_963575035.1 Avahi laniger
GGTGTGGTGGTGCACACTTATAGTTCCAGCTGCTTGGGAGGCTGAGGCAGGAGGATCACTTGAGCCCAGGAGTTCGAGGTTGATAGGATTGTGCCACTGCACTCCAGCCTGGGCAATAGAGCGAGACCCTGTTTCAAAAAAGAAAGTCTGAAGAATTCCAAGGTAGTGACAGTAGAACATCAAACCAAACAGGGTCTGGAGCAGTGGACACAGCCCTTTGGTCCCTCCCTCAGTCCTCAAGGTCCATCTCTGCAAGCCATGCCGTGAGAAATCCTTCTCATCAGAGCTTAGAACCACAGATCACTGCCCTGTAGATTGTTTTAAAGTGTGTGGAAGGCAAGGGCACCATATCAGCCCTAAGGGCTTAACTCTGTGCTGTCCACACGTGGCTCCTGACATTCAAATGTGGCTAGTCATTAATCACTGTGTTGTATCGGTTACATATTGAAGTGATAATGTTTTGGATTTATTGGGTTAAATTGATTTTTACCTGTTTCTTTTTACTTTTTAAAAATGCAACCGCCAAAACCTTTTTAAAAATGTGGCTCCTGTTATATTTCTATTGGACAGTGCTGGTCTAAAGAGATTTATTACTGAGCCAGTTGCTAACCTAGTTATTTCTGTGTTTTATTTCTTGTTCTCTTATTACAAGGTTTCAGGGCAGCAGACATGGCCATGGCTCTATCCTTCTGTTTCCAAAGAAGAAAACAGATACCACTCTAGGTACTTCAAAGTAAAGGAGATTTAAGATAGGGAATTGGATTACCAAATTGTTATAAAGATTGGAAAAGTAAAAAGGGGAAGGTAATATTTCAAGAAATGCTGAGCTGAAGAAAGCTGCTGCCACCCCTGCAGGAGCTGGTGCTCACGTGAGCGCCCCCTTCTAACTCTCCTCTGTTGTCCGGCAGCTCCCAGAGTTCATAGTCAAGCACTACCTACACCTGGGCAGAGGCCTGTAGTTGTTACTGTGTTGTTAGCACTATGGCAGGAGCCAACAGCCAGCTTCTCCCATCACTGAACTGGAGTCACTGACACTTGCTAAGAGAAGGCCTGCCAAAAACTTAATGGCTTCTATCTTTTCACACTTTCTAATTGCTGTGAATGCCTCCAATTGGCAGACCTAAGCAGAACTCAGCTGGACGGAGTCCTCAAAAGGTATTACGGTTTGCAATCTTCCAGCCTTGATGGTGAAAAGGAGAGTATAGCAGGGTGAGGCACAAAAACCTTCTTCTGTAGAATCTCTCCTGGAAGATGAAACGGGTTGTTGAATGTGGTTGGATGTACTGGGAGGAAAATGTCTGGCACAGAAAACCAGGAGAGAGATAAAAAATAAAAAGTAAGTTGATTACAAACTCCAGGAAAAACAAAAAGTTGTACAGTAAAAGAAATATAGTCATAGTGTACCCCTTGGTTCAGCTGTGAACAATGTTTCTGTGATCATAATAATATTAATTCACCAAAAATTATATATAATTTTGTTGGGATGATGAAGCAAGTAGGAGAGTGCATGTGATCGACATAGGTGAATCTGAGATCTAACTCTTCATTTCCCGTAATAGGAATTTAATATATAAATTCAAACCTCGATAGGGAGGAAATCAAGAAATAGCAGTATAAGTGGTCATTTATATGCCTGAAGGTTTATCCTCAAAAAAATGCATGAATAGTTAAAATAGGGAGTGGGAATCTGAAAGGGGGCGGTCACAGGGCACTGCAGTTTGGGGATATAAACGCTGGGGAGTTACAGAATTTGTTTTAGTGATGTACATATATTCCTGTACATCAGATTCAATATACATAAATTTATATACAATACAATTTTATATACCAATTCCTGTACATAAAACTTAATAAGAAATTTTTAACTTCATAAATAAGGAAATCCCTTGTCCCCCCAAAACCCTTTATTTCTCATAGAGCATTTATTATATGCACAAATTTATGGTAATGATGAAAACAAAATGTCATTACTGTCAGAGTAAAGCAATGCTTGACAGCTCTGAGTGGCATGATTTATTTATGGAGAGAAAAGTTTACCAAGCAAGAAATACTTATGGATATTGTTAGCCATATTTTTTACCATAAATCATATATGTCCAGTTATTCCGTGGATGAGCAAATGTGGTTACAAACACCGTTTTGAAAGGATATATGGAGAAGGTTGTTTCAGTCTATCAGCCATGCTGAGATTGTTAGTTAGATAACTGAAATCCATGTTAACTCTTTGAAGCTAAATTGTATCTGTACAGAGACATCTCCTGCTCACCAAATATCCACCCTCTCATGGTTAAAAAGGGCCATGGGACTTATTCCGGGCAACCGGCTGTGAATGGAATTGGTTTGTATCCCTTCTGACCCAAAGCATCTCAGAGCCACTGCCCAACTGAGAGTGCTGAGAAGGCAGTCGCAAGACCATGGAAGCATCCTGAATTGCTGGGTTGACACGTGGCGGAAGGCTACCCGACCAGTCGCCCATAGGTCAGTGAACTTTGAGTTGAGAAACAAACTTTTATTGCTTTAAACCCTTGAGATTTCGGTATGTATGTTACTGAGACATATCTTGACACAACATTCCTTTGTATTGTTTTACTTCCTAAATTAGTTTATTTAACACGTGCTATTTATGGAAACTACCGCACTAATCCACCATGATACATCTGTCCCCTGGTGTATTTAAGCCATGACTCAGTAAAGCAATGGGTTTGTGCTGAGTCCCTCGCACTCTGTTCCACTGGGCTGCCGAGATGAATTACTTTAAGGTGATTGTTAAGGGAGTGTCTTAGTTCAGGCTACTGTAACAATCTACATGGAATAGGTGTGTAAGCCACAGTTCTGGAGTCTGGAAATCCGAGATCAGGGTGCCAGCATGGTCAGGTTCTGATGAGGGTTCTCTTCTACTGACTTCTCCGTGTGTCCTCACGTGGTGGAAAGAGGGTGACAGAGCTCTCTGGAATCCCTTTTATAAGGGCACTAATCCCATTCATGAGGCTCCCCCCCCATGACTTAATCGCCTCCCCAAGGCCCCACCTCCTAAGACCATCACTTTCCAGGTGAGGCTCTCAACGTATGAATGGGGCGTGGTGGGGAGGAGGACACAGCTTTCCCTCCATAACAGAGAGGGAGGTACAGCATGTGGTCATGTGACAGATCTTTTATCTGCGTGAAGTTAACTCCGGTGCTGAACCTACAACCGAGTAGCCATTATGTTCTCGCTAACTGAGATAGCGCACCAAGGAAACAGAATGAAAGGGCTGAGACTATTAAGACTGAGTCGAGCATTTCAATCAATCAATCAATCAATAACATGAACCGCAGCCTGCCGAGTTCAGTGTGGTGGGCCCAGCACAGCATGAGACTGAACATGAGCAGGAGACACATTTAACTTCCCCAATGGAGGGAAAGAGAGCGGCCCTGGGGAAGCAAAGCTACAGGTTTCTGCAAAATCACATCTCAACAAATATGCAAGAATAGTCTTCAGATTTTATACCTGTGCTGAGGCCGAGGGTACAGGAGATTGGGGCAGCCAATCGGGGGGGTCACGGGAGCGGCTCAGGAGGCACCAAAGCGCGAGCATCCGTGGAGGGTGGAGAGAATATCCAGCAGGTAAAAGTGTCGCATGTGAAAGCGAAGGAAGGAGCAAGGAACAGGCAAGAGACAAGCAGATGGGCTGGGAGGGCACGGGCATCTCCGGAGGGGATAGAAAAGGAAGTGGGGGTAGGGAGAAATCAGTGAGGGGCCCTGAAGCCCAGATGAGAACTATTTAAGGAAAATTGTGTAGAGTGTTATATAAAATGATTGGGGAAAGAGAAATATTGCACAGGTAGAGAAAGAAGACCAACTAGAATTTAACACAATAATTCAACTATGAAATGAATTGGGGTGGTGGTTTGGGGTCTGGAAGGGAATGAGGGAGTCCAGAAGAAAAACTAAGAGGATTCGAAGATGGATTAAACGGGAGGGTTACAGCAGAGAGAGGCGTTTTCAAGCTTGGGGAAAATCGAAAGGTGTCTACTTTGGGGTAACTGAGGAGCATTCAAATTCAACACTAAAAGTTCCCTAAAATCCCAAGGGGAAGAACAAATTAGATTTGAAGAAAAGAGAAAAAAGAACAGGTGGAGAGGAAAATGACATTAATCCGTTAGCTTTTTGAGGCTAACAGATTAGCCTTCATCCCTAGTACAGGGACTAGCACCTGGAACCAACTAAGAATAGTTGTTGGTGAGATAAAGGGTTAGTTCACAATTACTTAGCTTTCCTGTAGGCCAGAGATGCCAGCGTGATCTGCAGCTTCTCACTACACACTGCAGAGACCGAGGTCTGCGTTCCAGAATCACCGATGGATTTCTCAGGAGAAAGCTAACCCTACGTGGGGAAGGAGCCCGGGCGACCCGTACTGACACATAATAAACCCATGAGCATCAGAGGGAAGCTGATTCGGGGAGATGGTTAAATTGTCTCCCACACAGTTGGCTTGGCGCAGGTCCAGGTCCTGGCCGTGGGGCTGTGAGTGGACTAGACAAGAGCTGCATCCTCACTCCCGCAGCGGAGCGTAAGTGTAGACTGCGACACACGTGCAGCTCAGGTCTCGGGCTGCCACCATGGAGTCAGGACAAGTTCATGTACCCAGCAGAGCAGGGGTGGGTGGCAATGTGCTGGCCCCTTGGAAACACAGCACGGAGGCTGCAGCCTTGTCATGGCAGTGTAGAGATTGTTGAAAGAGATTTTGTCATAAATGCACTTGCAAATGCTCCCACCGTCTCCCAGAAATACCAAAGAGGTAGGAAACATAGCAGGGGGCTGAGGTCCAGGCATCGGCAATCTGAGGCCTTGCTGGACTCAGTCAGAACATAGTCAGAGCCTTTGCCCGAAAATTCATGGGGCTGTGAAGGGTGGGACCGAAGCCGGTGCAAACTGCAAACATTTGGGGGTGCATTCCAGCCCAGAGCGGCCATCTCTGACCAGGAAAACGGGAGAGGGTACCACAATAGCCACCCAAAGATTCTCATCAATAAAATGAACCCTGTATGTTATGTACAAATTTCTGCCATGATAAAAAGAAATTTTCAAGAAATTGGTAAGCACTTAACCGTACCACACAGAATCTATTGTATAGGCTTCTGCCCCATGGCCCCAACCTGGCTGGCCCTCGCCTACCTGTGCAACCCACCACCCAGCGCCGGCACCTTCTTCACCCACAGAGCCTCTGTTTTGTGCTGGGTGGAAATGTGCACATCCAGTCCTCCCGGCTGGTGCGGGTGAGGGGAGGCCACACAACAGATCTCTGGGAGGATGCAGGAGTCTCCGGTGATGCTTCTCTCTGGGGAGACTTTCAGAAAGGGGCAGGCTCCACTGAAACGTGATTTGCCTTTTGTCTCCCTGCTTCTTCTTGCAGGAAATGTGGGCTCCCTTGCTAAGCTGGAGTCACTGGTCACCTTGTGGACACAAGACTACATGCCTTTAGGATGAAGCCACATACCCAGAAAGGACAAGAAGAGAGACAGAGGGAACTTAGGGCCCCAGTGGAGTTGTGGAGCCACAATACCAATCCTGGCTTGCCCATCTCAAGATGGCGGGTTATGAGGGAACAATAATAGTCCGATCAGGTTAAAGCCACCACGTTGGGTTTCTGTCACTTGTAGCCAATGCAGGCACTGCCTTTGCTCGAAGGATTATCCACCCGAATGGCTCTGTTCTCTCCTCTCCCCTTCACAATTCCTTTGTATCCCACTGCAACCCACACGCCCGCCCCGCCATCCCGTGTGGGGGTGGCCCCTTCTTCATCTACCTCCACGGTGTTAACTGGGCGTGACATGCGAGGAGCCTTCCTACCTCCCTGAACCTCCAGTGAGCTCTCCTGCATGCATGGAGCCTGCTCTCAACTGCATTGCAAGAGTCTGGTGACAGAGACCAAGGGTCACACCTCTTTTTTTTTTTAACTTCCACAAAATCCTTGTTCTTGGCAGAACGTGGCTCCCACTGAGTGTTTCCCTTTAAAAATGTAATTTGAGAACACTTTTGCTTTAAGGTTCGTGAACTTTTTTGGTCTCAGCTTCAAACTTATAGCACACTAATTATGATTCATGCAGCATAATAATGCCAGACTCTAGCCACCCAGCCAGCACCCGCTGCAGCCGGCTACTCCCAGTGCTGTTAGAAAACACCAGCTCTGGGGGCTTCCTTTATCTGAGCACCCATAACGGTTCCTGAGGGAAACTCTGGATGGCTCACAGTCCCCCTTCTGATGCCGCCACCTCTCCGTGCTTTGCCAAGTCCATCTGGCTCCCTACAGCGCAAACAGCACCCTGGATGACTGTCCCGGAGTGTGCCAAAGCAGGTGGGCAGAGAATGGCGAAGCCTCTTTAGAGACACTTGGATCATTTTCTGAAACAGAAAATAATAGACGTTCTTTTCTGGACGAGAACCCTTTATTCGCCCTTTGTGCTAAAGTAGGTTCCCTCTCCCCACCCCCTCTGCCCCTGCCAGGGCTTCCCCACGCATCATTTCCAGCAGCAGTAGACTCTGCCCTATGGCCCCAGTGAATGTATTGCTCAAGATCCTCCATGTATTTCATTAGATGTTCCCGTCCAAAGTTAGATGGATCGTCAGGGCGCAGCTGGGTGACGTAGACACCTCGATCGTGTGTGCAGCAGCAGTTTCATTGATTCTAATTTCCACAATGTTGCCTGACTCTGGAAGCTTATCCGAGTACCCCAGGGTCTGTGTGTGTCCAGCCAGACAAGTGCAGCACAACTCACACAGAACCCGGTGCCGTGGACAAACCAAGCCACCAAATCTGCCCCCTGACTCCCCCTGGTTGCCCCAGCCTGCTACATCTAAATTCCGACTCCTGCAGGACCTGTCCTGAAAACGTCTCCAAGTTATTCCTTACCTGGCTCTCTGACAGGTGGCTCAAAGGGCAGGAGCCTTATGGGAAGCTGCAGGCCAGCCAGGCAGCCACTAGGGGGCTCCCTACCAACATCTGTCAGAGCCAGGGGGCTCAGTCCACCAAGTTTTCTGGTATATTCCACACAACTTATCAAACTATATTTTCTCCTTCCATAAAGATTCGGAGAGCAATAATAATTTAGCACATGTCGAATGAGGATAAACTTTGTATTTTTTGTTCCCCATTAGCTTTTGGAAAGAAATGGAATTTAACATGGGCCAGCAGTATCCAACTAAGACGGGGTTGAGCCGGAGCAGGGGGACCCCCTCACAAAACTCCTCAAAAAAGCCCCCAGAATGGCCCCTCAATCCAACACGTGCAGGGCACAGGGCATTCTCTGTCCTTGAAGAAGCAGGACTCTTGCTAGAGCTGTCCAAATAGAATATTTCAGTAGGGAAGGCTAGGTGTTCTTTTTTTTTAATCAAAATTTTTACTGATATGATTGTAAATTCCCATGCAGTTATAAGAAACAGTCAATAGATATTATTGTTACTAATCAATAATTACTTGCTTTATTGATTATTGACCAATAACCAAGAGATCCCATGTATACTTTCCCCAGTTTTCTCCAATGTAACATTTTGTAAAACCATAGTATAAATATAACAACCAGGATGCAATCCACTGATCTTATTTAGATTTCCCTACTTTTACTTGTGCTTGTGAGTGTGTGTGTGTGTGTGTGTGTGTGTGTGTACTTAGTTCTATACGATTTTAGCACCTATAGATTCATGCATCCACCACCACAGTCAAGATACTAAACATTTCCAACATAACAAAGATCCCTCATTTTATAACCACCTCACCTCCCTCCCTCACCCCCTGGAAGCTACCAATATCTCCTCCATTTCTAAAATTTGGTCACTCCAAAAACATTATATAAATGACAAAATATAGTTTGTTACTTTTCAGGATTAGGGTTTTTACTCAGCACAATTCCCTGAAGAGTCGTCCAGGTCAAGGCAAACCGACATATGTATCCATTGTCCATTCCTTTGTGTTTGTATGCAACCCAGTATGTACAGACCTTAGTATGTTTAACCATTCACCCGTTAAGTGTATCTGGGCTGACTCAAAATTTGACTATTAAACAAAGCTACTGTGAAAATCACTGTAATGGTTTTAGCACTCTTGGCTAATGATGTTGAACATTTTCACGTGCTTACTTTCCAACTGTGTATTTTCCTCAGTGAAATATCTCTCCACGTCTTGGGCCCATTTTCTAATTGGATTATTTTTTATGTGTCTGACTGTCAAGTTTTGAAAGTTCTTTATATAGTTTGTATACTAATCCTTTGTCAGATACATGGTCTGCAAATATTTTCTCCCAGTCTACAGCTTGTCTTTTCATCCTCTTCAGGTGGATTTTCAAAGGGAAAAGTTTTTAATCTTGATCAGGTCCAATTTATTGATTTTCCTTTCATGGATTGTACTTGTGGTAGTAGGCCTAGCAAGTCTTTGTCTAGTCCTAGTCCCCAAAGATTTTATCTAATTTTTTTCTGATAGTTTTATAATTTTACATTTACCCTTTAAGTCCATGACCCATTTTGAGTTAATTTTTATATTAAGTGTGAGGTTTAGGTTGAAGTTTATTTTTTTGCCTATTGATGTCCAATTGCTCCAGCACCATTTATTGAAAAGCTATCCTTTCTTGAAATTTTATTTTCATAAGAAACCACTTGGGCAGATTTGTGTGGATCTATTTCCAGATTCTCTATTCTGCTCCATATGGATGCATATGTCTGTTCCTCCGCCAACACCACACTCTTGATTCCTGTAGTAATAAGACTTACTCCCAGATAGAACGAGTCCCCTCCTGGGTCTTTGTTGTCAAGATTGTTTTACCTACTTTAGGGCCTGTGTCTTTCCATATAAATTTTGGATAAGCCTGTTTGTTTCTATAAAAAAATTGCCTTGCTGATTTTGGTAGGAATTCTACTAAAACTATAGATAATTTGGGTAGTATTAACATCCTTACTATGTTTAGTCTTTCAATCCATGAACTTCTTTGTTTTCTTTCATCAGCATTTTCTAATTTTCAGCCTCCAGATCTCACACATATTGTTATACTTAACATTTCATTTTTTTCAGAGCAATTATAAGTGATGTTGTGCTTTTAAGTTCACTTTACACGTGTTCATTGCTGGTACATAGAAATGTGATTTAGTTTTGTACATTGATCTTCCATCCTGTGGCCTTGCTGAAACCACTTATTCATTGTAGGAATTTGGTTCTTGTAGATTCCCTGGGATCTTCTACATAGACTGTTATGTCAGCTGCAAATAGAGACAGTTTTTTCTTTTCCATTTGTATTCCTTTTCCTTCTTTTTCTTGTCTTATTCCAGTGGCTAGAATTTCCAGTGTTATGTTGGATAAAAGAAATAAAAGCAGACATCTTTGCTTTTTTCTGAACTTAAAGGGAAAACATCCAGTCTTTACTATCAAGTATGATGTTAGCTATAGGCTTTTTGTAGAAGTTATTATCAAGTTTTTATCATAAAAGAGGGCTGGATTTTGTCAAATGCTTTTTTTACATTTATTGATATGATCATATGATTTTTGATTATGATATGATAGATTGCATTGATTTTCAAATATTGAACCAGCCTTGCATAGCTGGAATAAAGCCCACTTAGTCATGGTATATATTTCCTATCATACATTGTAGGATTCAATACTTTGAATCCTACTAATACAACTAATACTTTGTTGAGGATTTTCACATCTAAATTCATAAGAAATATCAGCCTATAGTTTTCTTTCTTTGTATTTTCTGGTTTTGGTATCATGTAATACTGGTCTAAAACAATGAGCTGGGATGTGCTATTTTCCCTTCTGTTTTCTGAAAGAGATTGCATGAAACAGGTGTTAATTCTTCTTTAGTTGTTTTGTAAAATTCTTTAGTGTGTAGAAAGAGTTAACGTAACAGGTGTGAGACTGCTATCCTTACAAAGGCCTGTTTGCAAGGCCCTTGGGAAGAAGTGTCTGGGAACTTGTTTGATAAACAGTTCCCTGTAGTGATATAACACTGTCTCTGAATGATGAGCGTGATTCAGTGTGCCTGGACTGCTGGTACAACGCAGTTTATCCCGAACCCATCTTTCTTTCCGAGTGTCTGGAATTGCAGTGACTATGGTCAGTCACGCAGGTACATAGTACATAGTACCTGCATGACTGATCCTTATAAAAACCCTCAACCCATAGGCTCAGGTGAGCTTCCCTGGTAGACACCACTTCACGCATGTCGTTGCAGCTCGTTGCTGGGGGATTGAGAACATCCTGCTTGACTGCCCTGGGAGATGACGCTTGAACACATGAACACTGGCACCTTGTTTCCCCCAGATGTTGCCCAATGCTCCTTTCCCTTTGCTGCCTTTGCTTTGTATCCTCTCACTGCACTCAGTCTCAGCCATGAGTAAAACAACACGCTGAGCCCTGTGAGTCCTCCTGGCAAATCACTGAACCTGGACGGGGTCTTGAAAGGATCCCCAGTACATGCAGCAAAACCCTCTGGGCCCAGAGATTTCTTTTTTAGGATGGTTTTAATTACAAATTTAATTTGAAATTGTTAATGGGTACAGGGATTTTCAGATTATTTTCAATAGTCCCTTCTTATCCAGGAGGGATGCATTCCAAGACCCCCAGTGGATGCCTGAAACCAAGGATAGTACCAAACCTAATGTATGTATGTATGTGTATGTGTATATGTGTATATATGTATACTATGCACAAATTTCTTTTTCCTTTTTCATAATTTCTTGGATAGAAGATTCGTTCTTACCATAGATATTAGCAATCTGTGCATACAATTTTTTCTCCTTTATTAAATCAAGAACTTGTATCTTTCACTTAAAGAAAGCAATTTATGGATTCTCTTTGGCATGCACAAATTGTCAGCATCACTACTCTTGCACTTTGAGGCCATTAGGAAGTAAAATAAGGACAACTTGAACACAAGCATTGCCATATCGCAACAATTGATCTGATTACTGAGAGGCTACCAAGTGACTGATGGCTGGGAGTATAGACAGAGTAGATACACCGGACAAAGGGATGATTCACATCCCAGACAGGGCAGAGCAGGATGGTGCGAGATTTCATCGCACTACTCAGAACCGCATGCAGTTTAAAACACATAAATTGTTTATTTCTATATTTTTACACTTAATATTTTTGGACCATGGTTAGCCACAGGTAACTGAAACTGCAGAAAGCAAAATCGTGGATAAAGGGAGACTACTGTATTTTATCTTGTTTGAGTGTTGGTAATTTGTGATTTTCAAGGGCTTCCAGCTTCTTCCAATCTTTCAGATTTATGGGCATATTGATGGTGTTCCCTTCCTACCTTCTCAGTGGCTGCAGGTCCGTAGCTCCCATTCATCGCCGGTATTGGAGGTCGGCACATTCGTGCTTTTTCTGTTTGCATCCTTGATAGAGATTTTTCAATTTCGCCAATTTTTTTCCCAAAGAACCAGCTCTTTGTTTCATAGGTTTTTTTCCACTATTTTCCTATTTTCTATTTCATTGATTACTGCTTTTATCTTTAGTATTTCCTTTGTTATGATTGCTTTGGGTTTATTTTGCTCTTCTTATTTTAGTGTCTTAAAGGAGGAATGTAAGTTATTGATTTGAGACCTTTCCTCACTATAATGTAAACATTTAGAGCTATTATATAATTTCCCTCTTGCCACTGCTTTAGCTGCATCTCATTTTTTTAATGTGTTGTATTTTCATTTTCATTCAGTTCTATGGGTTTTTCATTAATTTCTTTTGAGACATCCTCTTTGACCCTGGGATTATTTATTTATTATTTTTATTTATGTTTAATTTCAGAATATTACGGGGGTACAAACACTTTGGTTACATAAATGGCCCTTGCCCCGCCAGAGTCACAGCTACAAGGGTGCCCATTTCCCAGACAATGCGCACCACACCGGTTAGGTGTGAATATACCCATCCCCTCCTCCCCCAACCTGCTCAAGACCCAGTGAATGTTATTTCCGTATGTACATATATGTTGATCAATGAGTACCAATTTAATGGTGAGTACATGCAGTGTTTGTCTTTACATTCTTGTGATACTTCACTTAATAGAATGGGTTCCAGCTTCATCCAGGAAAATACAAGAGGTGCTACATCACCATTGTTTCTTATAGCTGAATAGTACTCCATGGTATACATAGATCACGTTTTATTAATCCACTCATGTATTGATGGGCACTTGGGTTGTTTCCATATCTTTGCAATTATGAATTGTACTGCTATAAACATTAAAGTGCAGATGTCTTTTTTATAGAATGTCTTTTGTTCTTTTGGGTAGATGCCCAGTAACGGGATTGCTGGATCAAATGGTAGTTCTACTCTTAGCTCTTTGAGGTATCTCCATATTGCTTTCCACAGAAATTGTACTAGTTTGCAGTCTCACCAGCAGTGTGTGAGTGTTCCTATCTCTCCACATTCACACCAACATTTATTTTTTTGGGACTTTTTGATAAAGGCCATTCTCTCTGGAGTTAAGTGATATCTCATTGTGATTTTGATTTGCATTTCCCTGATGATTAGAGATGTTGAGCATTTTTTCATATGTTTATTAACCATTAGTCTATCTTCTTTTGAAAACTTTCCGTTCATATCGTTTGCCCACTTTTTGATAGGGTTGTTTGATTTTTTTTTGCTAATTTTCCTGAGTTCTATATAGATTCTTGTTATCAGCCCTTTATTGGATGTGTAACATGTGAATATTTTCTCCTTTTCTGTAGATTGTCTGTTTGCTCTCGTGAGAGTTTTCTTGGCTGTGCAGAAGCGTTTTAATTTGATCAAGTCCCACTTGTTTGTTTTTATTGTTGTTGTGATTGTTTTGGGGGTCCTCTTTTTTTAATTTTTTTTATTTTTTTACTTTTACTTTCTTAGGTCTGTTTAACAAGAAACTCTACACACTGCTTTGGTTCTCAGAGTTAAGCAAACATAAACAATCGAATGTTTAGCTGCTTTCTCTAAGTGAATGTAAGTGTTTTCATATGTAACTCCTTTCTGGCTAAAAATTACTTGGAGTCTTCTTCATAAATTCTTTGCCTAGACTAATGTCTATAAGAATTTTTCCAACATTTTCTTCTAGAATTCTTATAGTTTCATGCCTTAGGTTTAAGTTTGTTATCCATCTTGAATTGATTTTTGTGAGGAATGAGAGGTGTGGATCCTGTTTCAGTCTTTTACATTTGGCTATTCAATTTTCCCAGCACCTTTATTGGATAGGGGTTCTTTTCCCCAGTGTATGTTTTTGTCTGTTTTGTCAAATATCAGTTGGCTATATGAGAATGGCTTTATGTCTGGGTTCTCAATCCTGTTCCATTGGTCTATGTCTCTGTTCTTTTGCCAGTACCATGCTGTTTTGGTTATTATAGCCTTGTAGTACAGCTTGAAGTCTGGTAAATTGATGCCTCCCAATTTGTTCTTTTTGCTTAAGGTTGCTTTGGCTATACAAGGTCTTCTCTGATTCCATATGAAGTATAGAATTATTTTTTCTAGATCTGTGAAAAGTGATGTTGACAAACCCACAGCCAGCATCACACTGAACAGGAAAAAATTGAAAGCATTTCCACTTAGAAATGGAATCAGACAAGGTTGCCCTCTTCTATTTAACATAGTGCTGGAAGTCCTAGCCAGAGCAATCAGACAAGAGAAGGAAATCAAGGGCATCCAAAAGGGGGCAGAAGAGGTCAAACTATCACTCTTTGCTGATGATATGATCTTATATCTAGAAAACCTCAAAGATTCTGCCAAGAGACTGATGGACTTGTTAAATAAATTAAGCAAAGTCTCAGGTTACAAAATCAATGTACACAGATCAGTAGCATTCCTATACACCAACAACAATCAAACTGAGAACCAAATTAAAGACTCAATACCCTTCACAACAGTGACAAACAAAATAAACTACCTAGGAATATATTTAACTAAGGAGGTAAAAGATCTCTACAGGAAGAATTATGAAACACAGAAGAAGGAAATAGCAGATGACCTAAACAGATGGAAAATCATACCATGCTCACGGGTCAGCAGAATCAACATTGTTAAAATGACTATACCACACAAAGTGATCTACAGATTCAATGCAATCCCTGTTAAAATACCTTTGTATTATTTAAAAGTGTGTTGTTTAATTTTCATGTGTTTAGAGATTTTCCTGTTGTCATTCTGTTACTGCTTTCTACTTTGATTCCATTGTGGTCAGAGAACACACTCTGTATAACATCAATTATTTTTAATTTGCTGAGGTTTGTTCCAGGATATGCTCTATCTTGGTGACTATTCTGTGGAAGTTTTTTAAAAAGTATATTCTGAAGTTGTTGGGTGGCATGTTCTCTATATATCAATTATGTTCTGTTGGTTGACCATGTTTTTCACATGTTCTATATCCTGCTGATTTTCTGTCTAGCAGTTCTGTCAATTGCTGAGAAGGAGATTCATGAAGTCCTGTGATAATAGAAATGTTTAATATCTGCACTGTGCAATATGATAGCCACTAGCCACATGGGGCTATTGAGCACTAGAAACATATAAACTACAGAGTTATAAACTTCAATAACTATTACTATACTACTTCACCATTTATAAATGGGGAAACTGAGGCTCAGGGAGGTCAGTTACTTTAAAAGGCAGAGCTGGGCTTGAAACCGTGTCTGCCTTTCCCTAGAATGCACACCTCTTCCACTACAGTTTCCCACCTCCTGTGAATAGATCTAGACTCCTGTCTCTGAGGTCACAGGGGCATACTTTCTAGACATGGAGCTAAACTGGCCTCAGGTCTCACTTTCACAATTCTCCTCCTTGTTCAGATTTGGGCAGCAGTGAAGCATCTGGGCTAAAACCAGGACAGGTGTTGACCAAGGACTCCAAGTCTGAGCAAACTCTGAACTGTCCACCCAGAGCAGGGATGAGGAGACCCAGCTGAGCAGTATTGACCAGGGGTCCCCCTCTCGTCCTGCCTGTCACCACCTCATCTCTTCGGAGTCACATCCTGGTCCCAGCCTGAGATTCTCCTCCCTGCTCCCAGCCAGCCTTTCCCACCTGTAGTGAGGATACCCGCCCTTGGTGCAAACAAACATAAGTAAATAAAGGTTGCTGGAATTGGAAGAAAGCTGAATGAGGTGAGTCATGAAGAAATGGTGTGATTGGTGTGAGTACAGCCTGGGTGGGGTAGGAGGAGTGGAGGAGAATGCTGAACCTTTTCCTGATTATTAGACACTGGAAAAGGCTGGAATGCATGGAGACAAATTCCCCTCCGATCTCATCACCACTAAGCCCAAACTGCGACATTTATTAAAACCAAATTTTAAAATTCTTTTAAATCTCTTTCATCCTGGAGGGAAAGAATCATGCATAGCTGGTGCCCCCTATAATAATGGCTATAATTAATATGCGAAGGTCTGTACAATGTGAAATATAATAGACTGGAGACATGGCTGGTCCTTGGCTCTTCAGCCTTTGGCTTCAGAACAAAGACTGCAGGTTTGAGAGGTGATGAGACCTCATCAAACCCAAAGGCCACCTTTTGTCAGCTCCTCTGTTATATCTTTGTCTTCAACGTCCTGTGGGTGCCAACTTTTGAGGGAACTGCTACATTTTAAAAATCAGCTCTCCCAAGTTTGGCTATAAATCTCTTATGGAAACCAAAGATGAGAAACACATTTCTTTTTCACTGATCTCATTTGTCTAATAAATGCCTTAGGGACTCAGAGCTCAATCAATGCTTCCAATCTCCTGAAATTAAATTATCTTTCTTTTGTGAGCTAGATAAAAATGATTTAAGTAGGTGGAATAATTTGGCTCTTATCTTAGTGTTATTGAGTAAATGGCATTATCATCAGTGTTTTTCCCCATCTGTGTTATTTATTCCAAGAACAACCTGGGGTTTCTGGGAAAAAAAAGAGAGAAAAAGAGAGAGATTATTTCACTAAAGAATATGTTTCCAAAATAGTCATAGTAACTAGAGATCGATCCCATTCACCCTTTGGAGTGAAAGTATAAACTTGAGGCCAGCGAACTTCACCAAATGCAAGTGGATTGAGTCTCCCACCAAATCACAGCATTTATAGTAAATAATAAATTTAGGGCATTCTTACATAATACAATATAAAAACACAAATTAGAATTACAGACGAAATGGAGAAAAACTTCTCCATCCTTTGATAAAAATAGTTTATCTTAATATATTTCATTTATGTGTTTATTGCACACACATGTACTTAATAACTATTCTACATTAGACTCAAGGCCAGACTCTATGCATATAAAGATGAATAACTCAGAGGCCTGAACTCACACAGTGTACAGGTGGAGAGCTAGGCATATAAATAAATAATGTTGATAAAATGTGATAAGTGCTATCGTTGAGATATATAACTCACCCTAAGTGGGAAGGAGTCTGGGATGCGGGTGAACCTGCCTGACACATATTCTAGCAGCACTGTCCAATAGAAATTCCTGTGATGACAGAGATGTTCGATATCTACACTGTCCAATATGATAGCCACTAGCCACGTGGGGATATTGAGCACTAGAAATGTTCCATTTTATTTCATTTTCATTAACTTTCATTTTATTTCCTTTTAACTAACTTTTATTTTAATAGCCACATATGGCTAGTGGCTACCATACTGGATAGCATAATTCTAAAGCAATGGTATGCAAACCTTAGTATGCACCAAAACCACCCAAAGACCTTCTCAGTTCTGATTCAGTAGGTGTGAGGTGGAGCCCAAGAACTTGCATTCTTACAAACTCCAGGAGATCGGTGCTGCTGGTCCATGGATCTCACTCCGAGGAGCACCATTCTACAGAACTCCGGTCCTGGGTGATCGGCACAGAGCTACAGCTGTGCTTTGCCACAGGTTGACTCACTGGGAAGGGGATGAAGTCAGCCACCCGGCCCCACCGTCACCGCTCCCTCCGAGCCCTTTCTGGTGGTAGGGATGGCGGAGGGCATCTTGGGGCTGGTGCTGAGGGGATATTGGATTGGGCACCCGTTCTGTTGGTCAGATGGGGTATATTTTTGTGGTTCCCAGTCACTTCCGCATATAGAGTCAGTGCCGGTCGTTCTGGTGGAGGAATTGCTTTCCGAATGCTCCTATACCCACTGTGTTGACCGTCAACACTGACTAAAGGTTCAAGCCTGGAGGTCATTGTCTTACGGACTCTCCATAGCACCAAACCTCAGAGGTGTGCAGGTCACGGGGGAGCAACAAGGCTTGGGTGGGTTGTGTGGGAAATGTTTCCAATCAGCAGATTCCTGTCGTTGGAAGTGGAGGATTCAGTCCTTTACAGGCACCTCGGCAAAAGGATAGTGCTCTCGGATTATCAATATACTTGATGATTCTGCTAACACAATTACAGACAAACCATCTCTTTTTCCCCCTTTTTGGTAAAGAGAGTGGAATTTTTGATAAAGCTTGAAAACACCATTTTACCTGCAATTTGGAAAGAGGTTTTGAAATGTACTAATAAAGTGAAATATTACGGAGTCCCAGCCTGAGTGTAGAAAGGGGCATCTATTGTGATTATCGTTAAGTCTATTTCTCACAAAGCTATGAGAAAATTCCAGCTAAGAATTAATGGAATAAAGAGCAGAAGCCATAAGGCTGAGAATCCAACCAGTATTGGGAACTTCTCAACTGATATGGAGATGTAATTATAGCAAAAAATTTTTTTTTCTTTATAGTAAACCAAAAGTAGTGATGCTTAAGAGGAAGTGATACATTTGAGCTGAAGTAAAGAATAAGCTCTCTGGGTTGTTTGATATTTCAGTTAACAAATAAAGAATCCAGTAGGCAGAATGAGAAAAGACTAAACTCTTAGAGAATTGGCACAAACCACCGATATCAACAATGACAGCCTACAAACTCCTAAGAAGCCACTTAATGAGGCCTTGATGAAAAAAATGGTTTATGAGTGTTGCCAACCCAGATTGTTTTGGAGATTAATTAATATATGAAAAAAGTTGAAAAGTCCTTAAATCTTACAGCTATTATATAAAAGAAATTCAATAGTCATTTGCCCAGATTTGACAATAATACTAAAAATTTATCAATAACTAACTGGGAAACTGAAAAATCAATTTTTGTAAACTATTGATAATAATATAATGAATTCAATCAAAAATGGTAGAGGAAAGACTAAATTATCTTCCTACATCTCTTTATAGGAAAATATTATAAAACCATCATCTGAAGAGAGGAAAGCCAAAAAAAAAAAAAAAACCTAGGAGAAACAGTTACTTATAGAGGAAAAACAGTTAACTAATTAAAATATTATTTTTATATATTTTGTCAATGTTTGTCGCATTGTCAGTGTTTTAAATTTAATGATTTAAATTTAATGTTTTATTTCATTTATCATTTTAAATGTTAGATTTAAACATTTATTTGTATTTGCAATTTTGCATTGTTTTTCTTCAAGAGGGCTCATCCACTGTAAAAGCTCTGTGCTCCCCAAAACCTGCTCTTTGCGCGCACTGCAGTGAGGAAGAAAGGTAGAGTGAGCAACTTCTGAGTCTGCGGCACGGCAGCGGTGGTTGAGTGGACATAGAGGGAGGTCTGCCAGAGAGCTGGCTGGGAGAAAGAAGAGGAATGGCTTGTTTAAAGGGGATCTTTGGAGGCGACAATTTCTGTTTGAACAGCTGGAGTACTGCTTTCCACTCCTCGTTCTCCCAGCCTGACAAGTATTTTGAGCCCCGGGACTTTGAAAGAATCACTCCCCAGCTGTCCCTGACATTTTAAAATCTGTCCCCAGTTTGAATCAAGTGGAGCCTTTAGTCTTGGAGGTGAAGGTTATTGCAAAAAAGTTGCAGACAGCAGTTTATTTCCGCTTTTTCTTTTTGTTGCAGCTGACCTTCTAGACAAAAATACTCAATGCAAACAGTCTTCCCCTGTCTTCAGTGAAGGAAAGTCCAGGAGATATGACCCACGGCCATTGAGAGTTTGATGGTCTCATCTCTAAATTCCCAGAAAGGGTTTGGTTCTACCCTTCTGCCCAAAGAACTAAGCCATGGGCATATCTAATAAGGTTAAGCTAAAAAATGGCAGTAATTCCTTCCTGAAGTCCCTCCGTTTTCTCCAACTGTCTGAAGCTTTGTCCTTGGAGAAAATTAAAACACTGGGGTATGTTCAGGAGAGATGTTCTTCTTCTATTCAATAGAAAAGGAAATATTTATGTATTTCCACAATTTACATTTTAACGAAGACATGTTGATTTGTTCAAATATCTCCTGACAGATCAGTTTTAACATTTGATGTTAATCTGTCAGAGACAACTCACCACAGATGAAAAACAGCCCCCTCTTGCAAAAGTCAAGAAAGCTGATCACTTTAAAATTTCCTCTTTTCATGGACAATGTGAAAATTAAAGAAAAAACAAATATGGTGATGCTATAACAGGAAGCTGACTTCGAAGATCCTTCAAACCTTTAAGATTTGATAAAACGACCTGAAAGTGAAAGTAACACTCTCTATTTGCACCAACTAGTTGAATGCTATTTTTAAATTTTCTTTTTAAATTGCACAAATTGTATATAGTTACCGTGAAAGATACAAATGTTACAGAGATATAGTACCAGAGTATCCATTTCTTTGCTGCATATCTCAGAATGTCAGACTGTTGTAAAAATTACATATAAAATTTTTGAAATAAATTTAAAGTATATATTGCAGGGATAATGTAGAGAACTTAGACTGTATTATATAGGATCTCTCAGGGCTCTGTGCCACTATAAAATGGCCCTGGAGTCCTTGATTCAGCTCAAAAGACTTTTTGTCTGTTTGTTTGTTTTCGAGACAGGGTCTTATTTTGTTGCCTGGGCTAGAGTGCAGTGGCACCATCTTAGCTCACTGGAACCTCGAACTCCTAGGCTCAAGTGATCCTCCTACCTCAGCCTCCTGAGTAGCTGGGACTACAGGCATGCACCACCATGCCTGTCTAATTTTTTAAATTTTTTGTAGAGACAGGGGTCTTACTATGTCGTTCAAGCTGGTCTCGAACTCTTGGCTTCAAGGGATCCTCCAGCCTTGGCCTCCCAAAGTGCTGGGATTACAGACATAAGCCACCGCACCTGCCCTCCCAAAATACCTTTTGAGGTGATGATCAGTATTTCCAAAATGCTTGCCCACAGATACATAAAACATTTTTATCAGGCCCAAGCAAAATAAGAAAAATAGAAATCATTTAAATGTCAGTGTGGGGTTACCAACTGTCTTGATTATGAAGAACTCTCCTTTAATCTGAGAATGTATTTTTCTTTCCCCTGTTTTGGTGTTGAACTATCCTTTCTTTAAAAAGCAATTATAGCAATAGTAGATGATAGTTTGGAATTTCTTTTCTAATGTCATTTATTGCAAAATAAAAAGTTGACAAGAAAGGTGGGCAAGAAGGATGGAGGAATATAAACAGAGTTTTAGTTCTAAACCAGCCAGTAATACGCTTTGTAAATTCAGACAAGAAACCTAATCTTTCTCATTCTGTATTTATTCCTTTATCATGTAGCTTGTTTATCTGCTAATTCATTCACTTGGATCAACCGAGTGTTATAATTAGGAAAATGAATTTGAATATTATCCCTAGGTTTGAATCTTGGCTCTGCAATTATGAGAACTTGAAAAAAAATTACTCAATAGCTTTAAACTTTAGTTTCCTCATTTGCATAATGGGTATTATACAATACCTACCTCAAATCCTCTTAAAACATAGTGTCTGGCATCTTGGAAGCTCTCAAAAAGATAAGTTACTTGTTTATTATTATTGTTGTTGTACAATCAACTTACTCTTAGGACCATGAACTATGGTCCAGACATCGTGCAAGGCAGCAAAGATTCAAGGGTAAATAACAAAATCCTTTTCCTCGACAGAGAAGCCAGACACGTTAATATCTGACTGCCTACTTAAATGGCTGTTACGAGGCTGAAATAAGAAAGTAGACAGAAGCACTAAGGTAAAAATATAAATGTTGCTATGTAAGTGTCTGTATTATGATGTGTAATCTTTTTCCTTGGCAAAACACAGCAACCAAGCAGCCTGGAAAAATTATGAATATAGTTCTGATCCAGCCATTCTCTCCAAAAATTAGTATGTTTTATTCTACCAGTGAGTGGGAAGTAAATTATTCTCATTTGACTTTAAAGAGTCATTTTCCACTCGTTCACTAAGAAGCTCAAATCTTCTGAATCATACCCAATACCGTTAGAAACTAGTATTTTGGTGATATTTTCTTCACTAGCATTCTTTTTGAAAAGTATTGTGTTTATTCACATATGTGACCCAGCCCCTAATTTAATTTAGAGTGAGAGTTATTTCTAATGAGAACTACCAAGCATGTGTGTGTGTGTGTGTGTGTATGTACATAAACATAAATGTAAAACAAGCATTTTCCATACATGTTCAATTTCGTTTTCTTTTCAAACCTGAAACATGGGTTTGATACGCTGCATTTTACATGTAAGAGTCTGTGACTTGCTGAGGTCATGTTGTGGTCATTGGTGGGACCAGAAGGCAGACTGGGGTCTGTTTGCCTGACTGCACGCATCTCATGGAACCTCTCCCTTATAAAGCCTCCTCTGCTGGTGGGTGCTCGGGAGAGAGCAATTGTTGAGCAACGGTATTTCCTATTTGTTCAAAATGTAAGGAATTGGTCACACATTGTCAACTGCTTTTACTCAACATTCAGAGGCTCTGCAAGGAGGTCATAATCCCCAAGTTGTAGTTGCAACAGCAGAACAGTGTGTTCACTGTCGAGAATAGCAGCTGGAGCAATGTACTTGAATTCACCTTTTCCCACTTGACTTCTAAGTTAATCATCCACAAATATAGAGAAATCACCCAAGCAAATGTTATATCTTAGGTCAGGAATTTTTTTCTGCTTATGCACGCATTATTAGCACAGTATATTTTACTAATAGTTGGCATCATCCTCAGAGTAAACTTAAGTCACAAACAAATCTCACTGTAGGATTTTCTTGACCCAAACCAGATCATAACAATGTTTATCCAAGGATGAGGGCACTGTGCAAAAAGAAGGTAATGATAAATGTTTGCTGAATTAAATTTTAATAAAGATCTAAATTCAGTAGTCTTCTACCTTCTGTTTCTTTCATTTAAATTTGATGTCATAATAGAATAAAAGGCAATAGCCATATATAGGAATTTACCAAAGTAGAAATACAAATGTCCAGGAATAGTAATGTGAAAAAATGTTCCACTCTATTTGTGCTGGAGGAAATACAAATAAATACAAGGAGAAACCAGTGTTTATCTACTAAATTGACAAAAATATTTTAAAGTAATAATGTCTAGCTGCTGATGAGATTGTCAAATTGTCCAGCGTATCTGGAAAAAGACATGACAGCAAGTATCAAGCAACCTCAAAAATCTGGTAATTCTTTCACCAAGCATTTCACTTTTGGGACTTTGCCCCACGGAAAACTAATCATGGCTGCACAAAAATACAACAATAAGGAAACTCGTTGTAGCATCGTCTCCTATTATTTTGCTATTAATCTCCTATTATGTTGCTATGAAGTGCCTAAAGTATAAACCGTTTAAATAAATCATGGTCAACCCATACCATAGAATACTGTAGAATCATTAAAAGACAAGTAATGGAAGAATTCTAAATGCCTGATGTAAGTACCCCGGTGTGTCACAACGTGTGCGGTTGGTACAGTGTGGCCGTGTGTGTGGTTGTGTACTGAAACTATTTTGCAAGATGTCAACAGTGGTGATATCTGGGTCTTGAGATGATGGTGATTACTTTTTCTCTCTCTCCAGCTCCCCCGCCCACAAGGGAAAGTTGGCCTGTGTGTCTCCCAAATACTTCAGTTAGAATATATTACTTTAAGAATGAGAAGCCAGAAGTCTCCCAAATACTTCAGTTAGAATATATTACTTTAAGAATGAGAGAAAAAAGAAACTGTGGTCTACTGTGTTGACTTCCTGGGGGTCACAGCCTCTCTGGCAAGGGAAGCCCCTGACTCGGCCTTACCTGTGCTGGCCACCAAGCCCAGAAGTCCAGTTGCCCAGGCCAAAAAGACAAGTTTGTTGGACCATCCCCATTCTGTCTTCCATCCATTTAACCTAGAATATTTTGCTGAGTATCTATTATGTGCCAGGCCACCAGGCATACAACAGTGAGGGAAGAAAAGAGAGAAAGAAGAGAAAGAAGGAAGGTTGGGAAGGAGAGAGGAGGAAGAGAGCTCCCTGGTGTATTGTGTGGGAGGCCGGCCTCCATCGAATGCTTGACCCAGAACAGTGCTGGGCAGAGGCAGGGTTTGCCCGGCTACACCAGCCAACTTTGGGGGGAGTTGCTCAGTCTGCAGAGCAGCTTTCTCCAGGCAGCAAGCACTGAGCTGCGTTCTTAAGGATGTGTAGGTATTCAGTCAAGGAAGGGGATAAGGGCATTCCAGGGCATGTGCTGGAGGTGCCAGGGCAGGGAAGGGCAGGCGAGCGACGCTGGAGCACAGAGAGGGAGAAGGGGAGGTGGGAAGGGGAGACACCAAAGCAGGCCCGGCCTTGCGGGCTCATTCAGGGGACGCCACTGAAGGGCTTTAGCCTGTGGCCCTTAACAGACATGTTTCCAGCAGCATAACTCCGGGTATAGACTGGGGACTGGATTTGAGAGGGGGCCCTGGTGGATCCCGGGAGACCACAAGGAGCCCCACATAGGGCGGTGGCATCAGGGATGGACACACCCAGGGGTGTGGGAGCCCCGCACTCAGGCCCACGGAAAGCACCGTGTGGTGGACCGACTATTTTCAGTGACTTCATCTCTGAGCCCCTGATGGGGAGTCTCCAATCTTGCAACTCAAAATCATAACAAAGGAAAGACCAACTCTGAGGACAAGAAGTGAGAACTCAGGGCCAGGGACTTTATAACACAATTAAATTTGGGTGAGCAGAGGCCACAGCGTGGAAAGCGCCATTTTGTCTGAAGGGTGCAAAGTGCTGTTTTCCTGCTTTATTCGGCAATATCCTTATAGTTGGAGCTGACACACCCAAGCTTCAAAGGAGAAGCGAGGAGCCCAGCTGTGACCATGGAGCAGCCGGCCCTGTGTTCACCCGTGTCCCGTGGGGACAGGAAAGGTGCCACTCATCAGACTCCTTCAAGGGTGCTGTGTTCCACAGCCTCTCTCGGCTGAACTTTCAACGTCCTCTTTTCCTCTGCCATTTGCCGTTGCTAATGAGAAGATACTCACGCATCACATGGGCTCATCCGCGTCGACCCTCGCCACGGGGGCTGCAACCTGGCTTTGGCTGGGAGCCTGAGAACGAGGGTACTGGGAGGCTGGGAGCCTTGAGGCGCCTCCAGGTCTCTGGTTTCCCCTAAAAATAAAAGTATTAATAGAACAGTTGCCATTTATTGATTTTTATCGACCTTTTTCTAGGTCAATATCCTTACAATCAGGGAGTATAATGTAGGCCACTTGCCAATAGCTCCGCGTAGAGGCAAGCCTCAGCCCAGGCCTAAGTGAACCCAAAGTCTGTGCCCTTTGCCCTTCTCTAGTTCCCCTCCCCCATCTGACAGAGAGTGACACCTGGCGCACCTGCTTCTTGAAGCCACGTGGGCTGGCCCAGTCGGTTTCCAGGTGGTAGGATGATCTGCTCTGACACCACTAGAAAGGAAGACGAGCAAACCACTGAGCACAGTAGTGACAGAGCCATTTCCTCAGGGAGCAAGAACTTGGGTTCTGGAGTCTGTCTGGCCTTCATCGGCCCTACCATGGGGGTGACAGTGGATGCATTACCAGCTATGCCTCAGTTTCCTCACCTGAAGAATGAAGATCATTATGCAACAGGTCCAGAATGCCTTAACTGAAATCCTTGGGATTTCTCAATTTCAGAACAGTAATACAGTTTACATTTTATAACAACCCCTGGAGCTCCAGTGGCGCGATCCGTTAGCGTGGTTCTTATATAACACCCGCAGTGGGGTCTGATGGAGAACCCATTAACCTCTAACCAATCATACCAATATTTTTGCAGTGAAACAAATATTCATCTAGGTGGGATAAAGCTATAAGTAATCTCATCAGTTTAGATGAAATTTTTCCACCAAAAAAAAAAAAACAAAAACCAAAACCTTCCTCTTTCAAGGCTCTTGGATTTCAGAGTTGCAGAGCCGGGGTAGGGTGGGGTTGGGGGGCAAAGAGTGGAGTGTGGAGCTGTGTGAGGGGGATACGTAGCTAAAGCACCAAGAATGCCCAGCACACGGCAGAGCTCAGCACATTGTAGATATTCTCATTCATTCCAAAAGAGGGAAAACACAGGCTACTCCAAAGATTATTATGTACATGTCGAAATTACTGCTGGGGAAGTTTGCTACTTCAGGGACTAGAAAGACCTCATCACTCCTTTTCTGAAGAATTCTGGGTGGACCCAGCAGCCACTTCCAGGACAGAGATGTCAAGAATGTTCCCAGGGATCTGGTCTAAAGAATAAGTAAGTTATTTTATTCCAAATACTACCTGCCAGTCCAGTGAAAGTGCGTTCCAATGATGCAGTTTCAATGTCACAAGTGCAAATCCCATAATAACAGCTGGAGGTTCTGAAATCAACTGAAGTTGGAGGCACTGAAGCCAGAGCCCAGGGTTCTACCTACAACAGCAAATTAGGGCCCCTTCTTCACACCACGTAAAAGGACCCTTTCCATTCCTTACCCCATTTCTGGTTTCCTGCCTCATGTTTCCCCTTCAGCTTATTGAAATCAATTCCCTCTTATCAAGAGCATTCTCAATTTGAGGAGCAGCGTCCTGGCCACGAGTTGTTAATTTATCCCACGCTGTAGCAAATTTCAATGCCATGAACATCAGTGCTCTCGTGCCGGAGAGCTCCCCTCTCTGAAGCCCAGGGCAATTTCTTCCACCTTCATCAGATGCTGCCATTTGTTGTCCTTTTCATCATCAGAAAATCGATCGGACTGATCTATACTGCCCACTTCTCCCCTGGCTCAGCAAACGTGTTAACCAACTAAAAGCACTTCTGTTTGCAGCTTGTTGTAGAGCTTGTAGACCCACTCAGAAACTGAGTACTTTTCATATTACCTCCCCAGAACAACGGAGCGTTAATGATGATACCAAGTTGGGGACACTAGGAAATGAGGGGAGGGTGGTATTTCAGACAGGCCTGCTACAGCTTGCCCACTGGAGCAAACAGACATTGGAAAACCCTGCTGAGCCACCAGTCTGGGGCAAATTAAAGAAAAAAATGGTTATTGTATACACGCAAAAGCCAATGAAAATATTTCAGAAAGCCTAGTCCAATTTTCTATGTGAAACCCAAGTCGTTTTTCAAGAAGCAAAGTCTGTTCTCTCTTATAAAACAATATGCCAGGCATGGTGGCTCATGGCTGTAATCCCAGAGACTTGGAAGGCTGAGGTAGGAGGATCGCTTGAGCCCAGGAGTTAGAGGCTGCAGTGAGCTGAGATCATGGCCCTGCATTCCAGCCTGGGCGACAGAGCATGACCCCATCTCTTAAAAAAGAAGTACTAAAAAGTGTATTATCTCTTCCCACTAGAAGGTAAGCTGTATGAGAACAAGCACTTTGCTTCCCTGTATTCCTGGTCCTTGGAACTGTAGCTGGCATGTCAGAGGTGCTTAATAAATATTTATTGAATAAAGGAGTGAATGCATCTGAAGCAGGCAGACAATTTTTCCCCAGTTGTGTAGAAAGTGGACAGCTGGTTTCTGTACATTTCTATCTAATACATATACATAATATGTGATGTCAAGAGCCCAGGGGACTTTGTGAGCATCTCACACGTTCTGTGTGGTGAGTCTTCCAGCAGTCAGAGGGATTGCGGGCAAGATTCTACCGAGAAGCTCAGTAGGCTGGCACCAGTTCCATAAGATATTCACGTAGCCCACATGACAGAGAGTGTGGAAACAGCTGAAGAGTGAACCTCAGCAGTCAGCCCGGGGGCTGCTCAGTGGCGATACGCAGGAAGCAGCGCGGCCTCCTGACTTCCACACAGCGCGAGGGCAGTTTTCAGTGACGCTCAGGCTGGAAGGCAGAAGCAAGGTGAGCTCAAACCTGTCTCTTCCCCCTGCAGGCCACAGAGGAAAGGAACAAAGTGGCAGCGCTACACAAAGGAAAACTTTTGCCTAACACACTAAATCTCTGAGGGGGTTGAGAAGGAGCAGCCACAGTAGAACACAGATGATGAGGAAGGCACATTCGCCGTTGTAATGTTTAGTGTTAAAGACTAGTCAGGGCTGTCTGCCACCTGCTGGCACGTGAAATGTAGATGAAGTTGATCTGAACCCCATTCCATGTCCTGGGGACGTGTGATGCCCACCCCAAGGTTGAGTCACTGTCCCCAGGGGGCTGCCTTCCCATGGCCCCACCTCTGTTGCACGCCACACTGGTGCAAACACGAAGCTCTTCCCTTCCCACCCACACGCACACACACAGCATTTCTAGCTGTACGAGTCTCCACTGCGCTTCTGTGGGTCACGGAGCGGAGGGGCTGTCACATTGCAACTGCACAATGCAGTGCAGCATCTGTTCTTAAGGGACCTTTGGCTTGTCCCACCTGCAGACAAGCTGCCCCCCTACTCCACGCCAGCCTTTCACCCCCTCGCCCTCGTCCTCCTTCCCTCCCCTCCCTTCTCCTCTCTCGCCCCACTGTCTGGAGCGTTGGGTTTTCTCCTGTGCAGCAGCTTCGCCCTCACTTCCGTATGTAATGGGCTCCTGCCCTCGGAGACTCACGTTGATTCTTAAAATCTCTGCTTAAACACAGAATTTTCTTCTCAAGAGCAGTTTGAGGGACAGCCATCCTGATAAGGCATTTTTGACCTGCAAAGAAAGAAAGGCACCATCCCCAAGGAGGGCTCCATGAAAAGAGAGCAGCGTGAGACACAGAGGAAAGCGGTTGTCCAAAGAGTAGAAGAGCCGTCTGGATGAGTCCAGAAGCACAGCTTCTCCAGCCACGGCCTGCCAAGGCAGCGGAAGTCAACATCACAGCCCGGGGGGACGCTTGGTTATCATTACCTATGCAGAACCGTATTGTAAATAACTATCATGAACAGATTTTTGATTTTATTCTATAGTTAGGGAACAGGACATTTCTCAAAGAAAGCTTTGGTTGTCTTTCTAAGGCTTCTAGTTAAAGAACTCCTCAAGACATCATTATGGATGAATTTCTGAACTAGATGGGCCATAACTAATAATTGCAGTAAAAGCCTGTTCTCGGGCAGCACAAGTCAGCATAACTCCTGAGGCAAAGTGGCTTGCTCTTTTTTCCAATATGGGTGTGCTGCGTCACCTGTCATATAACAAAATAACATTTGATTCATAAAATTTTTTGAAAAATTGTACATTCTGCAGCAGACCAAATTCTCTTACCTAAAGCAGAGGTTCTCAAAGTGTGCCCCAGATCAGCGGCATGTTAGAAATACAAGCTCTCAAGCCCCTGTCCCCAAACTCTGGGGTGCAGCCCATGCTGTGTGCTCACAAGCCCTGCAGCTGGTGCTGATGCCCACTCTAGGCTGAGAACCACTGTTCCAGGGTCCCAGGTCTCTGAATGGTCCATACTGAATATTTCCAAAGGCCAGCGCAATCCCCGAATGAAGATTCTTTTCATTGTCTTTGATCCACAAAAATCTGTAGCCCTGTACTCAAATGACATGGTTTCTAGAATGTACTGAATATTTGTGTCCCCCTCAAATTCATATGTCGAAATTCTAACCCTCAAGGTGATGGGATTAGGAGATGGGGACTTGGGGATATGATTAGGTCATGAAGGTGGAGCCCTCATGAACGGGATCAGTGTCCTTATAAAAGAGGCTTCAGAGAGACCCTTTGCCCCTCCCGCCATGTGAGCACACAGCAAGAAGGCTCCATCTATGAACCAGAGAGCTCTCCCTGAGTCAGCTGCAGCCTTGATCTTGGACTTCCCAGTCTCCAGACTGTGATAAATAAATGTTTGTCATTTAAGCCACCCAGACTAAGGCATTTCTGTTCTGGCAGCCACAGTAGCTGTAGCTGCCCACAGCTGTCGGCCAGGATGTCTGTTCCCTGCTCTGGGCTCCTGGGTTTCTCTGGGGTGCTGGTCACGCTGTGCTCTGCAGGGAAGGAAGGTCTTACCCACAATTGCTGTCCTTGCTCACATGTTCAGAGCTCTCTCAACAACTCCTGGTGCACTGAGATGTCCCAAGGGAAAGCCTCTGTTTCGTCCTGGACCTGCCAGTGATTACAACACTTCCAGCAGGGCCAGGGCTCTCACCATGAGCATTGGACCCCATCCTCCTGAGCTCTCGCTCCCAGCACTGCTGCCTTCTACTCCCGGGGGCCAAGTGGAGCTGCCAAGTCTCTTCTTAGAGCAACTACCCCCCGTCCCTTGGGGCTCGACTTCCACCTTGTGTTCTGTAAAAGCCAGAGGTTCTTAAACTTGAGCCTCACCTGGAGGGCTTATTGAAACTCAAAATGCCAGGCCCCAGCCCCAGTCTTTCTCATTCCGTGGGTCTGTGTGCAGCCCGGGATTTGCATTTCGGACAAGCTCCCAGTGGAAGCTGCTGCTGTCAACCCCCCTGACCACACTTTGAGAACCAGTGTTGAAAGCCAACATCACTGAACTTATTTGCAGATGGGTACCTAAAAAATCAATCCAGACATGTCCGTTTCCCAAATGAGGACTCCCTGATGTCTCTCAAGAATCCAAATTATCCACCAATTAATTCAACATATTTGTTTATCTCCATTGGTAATTAATGTGAGGTGACTCTAATTCTTATTTAGCCACTGGCGGAAATAGTCAATTTACCTAGTGCACTC
This sequence comes from Avahi laniger, assembly GCA_963575035.1. Taxonomy (NCBI): domain Eukaryota; kingdom Metazoa; phylum Chordata; class Mammalia; order Primates; family Indriidae; genus Avahi; species Avahi laniger. The sequence goes on from CAUYSK010061011.1 coordinate 29,757, forward strand.
AGAGAAGTGCTTTTCCTCCCAGGGGAAATAGTTCTCTCTGTGGCTCCCGAAATCTGCTGGTCTTCGCCCTGAGTCTGGTTCTCTCAGACTGAGGTGGACCGGCGGCAGGTGGGGATGGGATTGAGGGACCTGCTGTCCTGAAGCCGGACAACAGAGATACATGGAAAAAGGGCAAATCTTGGTTTTGAAAACAAAGTGGGATATGACATTGATGACCACCAACTACCAAAACCGTTAGACCAGGCTTACAGGGAGGCCCTGCCTTCTCCCCCTGCCTGCTCCTTGCACCAGGCCAAGCCCGGAAATACAGCAGGGCTCACTTCCCAGGGCTGTTTCCTCCATCTCGTCTTCAGAGACCATATCTGCTGCTCCCAAAGCAAGGTCCTGCTCTCAGCGGGACAATTCACTGCTGGCAGCCCAGCCCTAAGAATGGGGCCAAAACCAGAGGAGAGAAAAATGGCAACGGTTCAAAAGCCTCATTCCAGATTCCAAATGTCATTCTGCCATCCTCAAAAAGCCAAACGCTGTCTCCTGGCCCCAGCCAGGTCCCTGGTCCTCGGCCCGTGTCAGAAGCTTGCAGAACACAGGGGCTGCTGATGGAAAACACGTGGTGGCCTGTGGCCTGTCTTTGTAGAGTTTACGGCTCCACCTGGGGGTGGGGGCTCAAAGCGGGGCTGTTCTTGGGGGCCCCGGAATAAGTTCACGCATCACTTGCTGGCGCTCTCCCCGCGAAAGCAGAAAGTCAGCGTGCAAACGGTCTCAGACCAGACCCTGCCGATTCAAGGCCCCAGGGGAGCAGTAAATGCCTCTGCTCGCTGCATTCTGCTTCTGACCGCGGTTCCCCGGGAGCCTAAAATTTGAGAAGTGAAACTGAACATGCCACCCCCTCCATGAGAGGAGAGGAAGGGCCTTGAGATCTTTTTATTGGGCCTGTTATTTTTCTGTGGGTCCCACACAGGCCTCGTCATGAAGGGTTTCACAGCCGTGCTCCTCATCTGGACTCTGATTTCTCCCAGCAGCAGCGGGGCAGCCTGGCCCACACACCTGGCCTGCAGGGAGGGGGGCTTGGAAGTGCTCTACCAGAGTTGCGGTAAGGCTTTTGAAACATCCGTATGTGTTTGTGGGAAAATTAAGGCCCACAGACGTGGGCTGCTTAAGCGCCTAGGCGGGGTGGGGTTACGGAGAGGGGACCAGCAGCCCAACACTTTGTCCGCCTGCAGCGGGTCTGGGAGGGCCATGGGCGCCCTTGGGAGCAGTGGGGGTGGAGGATGCGGCTGGAGGTGGACGGGAGGGAGCCTCAGGAGAGTGACGGAGGACGAGGAAGAGAAATTAAGTCTAAATGCAGCAATTCACTAGCACCAGGGAGCCCAAAAAGAACAAAATGATCGATGCATCTACCAAATCGTGAAACCTCACCAGTCGAACATTAGGAAAAGATGCCTCCAGTAAGGGCCTTCCCCAGACTGCACACCTGGGCTGCCTGTCCAGTGGCAGTAGTTTGCAAGTGGAATGAAAAGATCACTTCTGCCCAGAGAGAGGCTTCCTGTCCTCCTTCGGACACTGCCAAAGCTGCTGTTGCAGCGGTGTCACTCAGGGTTTGCTCTAGCGTGGGAGATGACAAAAGTGCGTGGGACGTGCCTGTGACCCAGTGGGCAAGCCGCTGTGCCAACAGGAAGCTGCAATTCAGGGGAGAGAACGGTGAACTGAGTAAGCAGATCAGAGCCATCCCCGCGAGGCGTGCATCGGCTTGCTTGGGCCACCATGACAAGGTGCTACAGAACAGGTGGCTTGAGCAGGGGAGGTGCATTTTCACACGGTTCTGGAGGTGGGGAATCCAAGACCAAGGTGTTGGCAGGGTTGGGTTCTCCTGTGGCCTCTCGTCTTGCCCACAGGTAGCTGTCTTCTCCCGTGTCCTCAAACGGTCGTCCCTCTGCCTGCGTCTGTGTCCTCACTTCTCCTTCTTACAAGGACACCTGTTATACCAGATTAGGGCCCATATCACAGCCTCACTTTTACTTAATCATCTCCTTAAAGACGCCGTCTCCAACCACAATTACACTCTGACGTATTGAGGGTGCGACTTCAACACACAGATTTGTGTAGGCCGGACACGCTCCTGAGTGGGAAGAGAAGAGTACGGGCTCTGTCACGTCTTGAGTGGAGGTCAGAGGGACTGGCTGTGAAATCCACCATTGGGAGGGAGATGGGGAGATGCTGTTTGAACTGCTGGAGGGGGGAAGGAGCTGCAGATGACGCTTCTGAGTGGCTGAAGCGTAATGGAGACGTGGCACTTGAGCCAACAGCCGATCCCCGCAACTGCCTCCCAAGGAGCTGGTCACCAGGGCCGTTTGCCCGACTTGGCTTTACTCCTTTAAAAAGAAGGAACATTGAGGTGTACAAAAAAAAAGTAAAAAATAACTAAAGAGGATGGATGGCCAGTGCTGGAAGTGCCACTCTCATTACTCACCCTTTCCCATGGGGGTGGGACGCTGCCCCCCGGCCTCCCATTCATTTTAGGTGCAGGGTGGAAGCAAGACTTGTGATGAATGCTCGGGGTTTGTGTTTCCAATTCATCCTCGCACAAAAGGTTGCCAGGGCTGGTTTGCCTCCAGACTCAGCCTCAGCCTGCAGCCAAGCCTGGCACATCCTTTTGAGTCACGGCCAGCAGAGGCGCAAGGACTGGGCACAGCAGGGAAAGAGCAGAGACGTTGCCCGCCCATCTGGGACCGGCTCTTTGCTTTGAGGGGAGCTGCTCTACGGAGTCAGCCAGCGTCCCAGACAAGCCTGCTCCGGACACTGGGAGTAAGGGAACACGGGAGATGCTGTTCTCGTCCAAGAGTAGCCGGTGGGTCAGACAATGACACAACAGGGCAAGAGCCTTGTGAGAACGGCTGTAGTAGAGGCAGGCTTTGTGTGCCAGGGGACATGCAGAAGAGGCTGAGGTTGACATCTAAATCTGTGGGAGAAGAAGTCGCCCAGACTAAGTTGAAGCTTAAAGACTAATAAAAATAGCAATGATATCATCTCCTGTTTGTGGCAGGTACCACACTAAGTGCTTTATAAACATCATTCTTAAGTTGCAGATGTATAAAACTGACAGAGAGGTTAGGTAACTGTTCCAAGGCCACACAGCTAATAGTGGCAGAATTACATCCCTGGAGGCACAGAGAAAGCGAAGCATTGAGTGAGTGTTATACCTATGGAATTGAAACAAATGGATCCCCAGCCTGCCTGACTCCAGAGCCCACACGCCAAATCTCCCTGCTCTAGAGTTCTGTAAGCAGGCCAGGTGGAAAGAAGGAGGGGGGCGGGGAGGGGAGCTCGGGCGGAGAGCGTGGCACGCAGGGAAGCAGGGAGATGTGGCGAGGAACAGAGCTTGGGGAGCTGTGGAAGGGCTGGAAACGTGGGGATGAGAGATGAGGGGGGAAGTATGGGCAGAGCCCCAGACAGGGTGGGCTGCCTGCCTTTGGCAACGGGTGCGGCTGCATTTTGGAAAGATCCCTCACGTCGTGAATAGAGCCTGGGTATTGGATCACGAGCTGTGTGAGGCTGGAAACAAGGTTTATAACCAGGAGGAGCAATAACTCAGGAAAGAAACAATGAGAGTCCGAGCTGGCATCATTTCGCCAGCCTTAACATCCTTGGAAGAAAGAAGGAACCTCATAAGCAGCTAGAGGGCTCTGAATACCAACCAGGAAGTGAGCATAATTTTCTGCAAAAGCAAAAGTCCTGCCTTGGCCAACCGTTCCTGCTTCAGGAAAGAAGAGAGCCACGGTCTTCACCAAAGCAAAATAGGGAACACATGTGGTCAGGGGCTTTGCCTTCACCGAGTCACAGGACAATTCCCAGGGACCCCAACACACGCCACGAATGCCCACCCATGTATCGACTGCCCGCTGCCTCTCGCGCACACAGATGTGAGGTCGATTGCAGATGCACACACGGCGGGAAAGGAAACAGGCAGTCGCGGGAGAAGCGGGGTGCAGGGAAGGGGAAGGCAAGGTGTTGTGGACTGAATGTGTCCCCTCAAAATTGCTGCTAGACCCTAATGCCTATGTGATAGTATTGGAGGAGAGGCCTTTAGGGGGTGATTAGGTCTTGAGGGCGGAGCCTTCATAATGGGATTAGTGCCCTTACGAGGAGAGGCCAGAGGTCTCCCTCTCCTTCCTCCATGAGAGGACACAATAAGAAGGTGGCATTGTAAGCCAGGAAGTGAGCCCTCCCCAAGAGCACCCCCTGCCCCGCTGGCACCTGGCCTCAGTCTCCCAGCTGCCAGGACTGGGAGAAATCCATGCGGATTGTTTAGCGTCCCGCCGCTCCGGTCTGTGATAATGAATGAACCGTCCTAACTGACTAAGGGGGATCGTAAGGCCGCAGATGTCAGGACACACAGGACAGATGGGGCAGCGTGGAGGATAAGGACTTGCGACCTGCCGTCGGCAGCCCTCACTCAGACCCTGGGGCAATACTGTGCGGGTCTCCCGCCCTCGTTGGTAAAGCGGGTGTATTAGTTCCTTTTGCTGTTGGAAACACTCTCTGTTTGGTGGTTTAAAATTACACACATTTATTCTCTCAGAGCTCTGGAGGTTAGGAGTCCGAAATCGGTCTCGCGGGGTCAAGGTGTTGGCAGCGCCTGGCTCCCTCGGAAGCACTAGGAGAGAATGTGTTTCCTCGTCTTCTCCAGCGTGTACAGCTGCATCCCCGGCTCAAGGCCTCTTCCTCCCTCACCAAAGTCCGCAGCACGGGGTCCTCGTCACGCTGCTTTCTTGTTCGTGTCAGACCTCCCTCTGCTTCCTTTCTGCAAGGACGCTGTGGTCAGCACAATCTCCCCAACACAAGACCCTCAACCGCATCTGCAAAGTCCCTTTCTCCACGTAAGGTAACAGTCACAGGTCCCGGGGACTAATGTGGACATCTCTGGAGGTGCTATTCAGCCCAGTGTCATAAGGAGAATGTCTTTCCCACGTCACAGGGCTGTGTGAGGATCACGTGAACAGTGCTCAGCACGTACTACATGCTCAATAAATCTTCACTGCTGATGACTTTGTGAGGTACTTTACAACTGATAGAAGCACATTTGACTCTGAGCTTCCTGAAGCCAAATCAGACAAGGAAATGACATTGTTTCTAAAACAAAACCCTGCACTCACAATTCTGGCTTATTTGAGGGAGAAAATTAGATTGTGTGTGAGAATGGGCTCACTGCATGTCCGTCGGGCTGTGATCCGCACGTACTGCTATGTCGCCATTGTTGAGGGGTTTGTTGCTGAGTTTCTGATAAGGGTTGGATAGCAGAGATCTGAGTTATGTTCCCTGGCAAGAGCCTTGAGGGCAGACCCCAACGTCATCATTTCACGTGCTTTGCCACCGGCCGGGCAGAGGAGGACCGTGGCACATGCCTCTGTGCCTTTATGTCCCCTTTCGGTTTCTCTGCCACTCACGGTGTACCTGGCCGTAGGAGTGCCTCCTGGGGACAGTGCAGGGCAGGTGTCTGCAAACTTAGCCCTCGGGCAAAAAAAACTGTCTGTTTGTGAATGGCCCATGAGCTAGGAACGGTTGTTACATTTTTAAATGATTAAAAAATTCAAAAGAAGAATAATATCTGTGACACATGGAAATGATACGAAATTCAAATTTCTGTGTCCATAAATAAAGGGGTTTTTTAACACAGATATGTCTGGAAACACAGATAAAGTTTTATCAGAGCACAGCAGTGCTCCTTCTTTCCGCGTCGATCGTGGCTGCTGTCGTGCCGCGGGGCAGAGCCGGGCAGCTGACTGTGACCGAGTGCCCACAGAGCCTCACGCGTTAGCCACCTGGAACTTTATGGAAAACGTTTGCCGATCCCTGGTCAAGGGCAGGAAAGAATCTTGCCAGGTCTTCGCAAGATCACAGCCTCAAGTTCCGGGTCTTCCAGACGATTCTAGCCAAAAAGTGAGCCTGATAGCAAAGCCACCATGACTGCGGGGAACGCACAGGACCCCTTTCGGAGAACCGTCACCGTCAGAATAGTCTCTCCCTTCCGCATGTCATCTGACAATGGAAGGATAAGGTCCCTCCGTGGGTGAGGCCTCCTTTAATCCTTACGAACAGCCCTGTGGGGCAGGAAGGATGTTTATTTCCAGTTTTTGGATGTAGAAACTGAAACGCACAGACACGTTAAGAATTTTGGTAAAGTAACACACCTGAGCTGTGCTATGAACCTAAGCGTGCTGACTCCTCCCCGGTGACCTAACGCCGTAGCGCGGGCCTCTAACAGGATCCAACCGTCTGGTCCCCGAGATACAGGGGGGCCAGGGAGAAGACATGGCTAAGAAGATAAGTCTTTGGGTAAAAAGGGGAAACCTGAGGCAGTATGTGGACTAGCAAAAGGAGGAGGAGGAGGAGGAGGAGGGAAGAAGAAAGAGGAAGGAAGGAGGAAGAGGAGGAAGAGGAGAAAGAGGAGGAGAAGGAGCTGGGCAGGGGGGAAGGGGAGGAGGAGGGACAAGGGGGGGGGAAGAAGAAGAGGAAAGGACGACAAGAGGAGGAAGACAAGGAGGGGAGAGATTCGTCTTCTGGTGAAAGTTGTGCCCGCCGTATCCCAGCCTCCAGGCCAGTTTGTCTCTTCCCAAGCCTCCGCCGTGAGTCTGCACCAGCCACAGAGGAGAAGGAGCGCCACAGCTACATTTTCCAGCCATGGGTACCAAGTTCTCTTTTGTTGCAAGGTGGAGTCTAGAAATGACATCTCTCAAATTAAAAGAAGCAAATGAAGGGGCCATTGTCTTGTCATTAAGAACAGCCTGTTTTATGGGCAGAGCCCTGTGCAGGTGGCACGCTTATTTCCTGGGGTACCCTATTTCCCACACCCAACAACCGTTCCCCCTGCAGAGCAGTTGGTGAGCAGGGAGGGGAGGGGAGCCCCATCTCAGCAGTGTGTTGAGGGCTGTGGGTGGTCCCTAAGGGTCCTGGCCAGCCCCTGGGAGCTTCCAGGGTCAGGTTACCATGGCATCTGGTCACCGTGCTTCAGACTCACAATCAGCACCTGCTCTCCTCTTCTTGAAGACAGTCGGCCTTGTCCACATCGGCCTAAATGGGTTTCACATGTTTCTGAAGTTTGCTACAGGGTGGGCACTTTATCTGACCTTCAAAAATTCTCTTAATTACAAAGTCTAAATCAGGTCACGCACATCTGAATAATCCATCAAGCTAGCCAAACAGGACACTTAATCAGACTTCTAGAATACAAAACAATGCCTGGAACGTTTTGACCAAAATCCAGGGTGAGCTGCAAATGACTTAGCCGTGTAGCAGAGCAAACAAGCAAGGCGTATTGATAAAATGTTCATAGACAAATTTTTTAAAGCTGCCCTGGGAGAAAAGAGATGGGAAAAAACTACCTTCCTCAGAATCTAATAATTCCAAGGTAAATGGAGCATAAAACAAATACAAAAGAAACAACATCAAAAAGAAAAGAAGAACATCACAGGCCATATAGGCATTTAGCAATACGTTCAAACACTGCTGCACACAGACAGCAATCTCTCTCCCCATTTATTTCCCAGATTAACAGGGAGACCAAACTGTACAATTAGGAAAGTAGAAACAGCTACAGAGACAAAGACGCAATTTCAACAGCGCTGGGTGTGCGGGATTGAACAGCTCACTGCCTTGAGCAGGGTGGGGCCTCATGGCCCAAATCGAAAGACAGGAAGTCGATAAAGAAACACAAAAACGTCAACGTTGCAGTGCAGATTTTTAACGTGCCAGATGAAAGCAAACGGTGCCGGAAGGGAAGTGAACCTCGTGGACGTGTTTCCGAGACCACACCATCGGGATCCTCTGGGTTTCCACTGAGGGGAGCATTTCACAGCCCAATCTCCAAACCCCCCAAACACTTTTGAAAGGAGAGGCTAAGGGACTTAGTGAATAGGGACCTAGAGAGAGAAAAAAAGCCAAGAGTCTGCGGTTCCAGGAGGTGCCTTCTGCAGGCAGGAAATGCCTCCCAGGGCTGAAGCCAGACGGGCAGCTCCATTCATTCTGGGAGGAGAATCTTCAGAGAGGTAGAGACGGGGCAACTGTCCTCCAGCCCCACAGCTATTTTTTTGTAGAAACCACCATTCCCAAGGCCACGGTGACTGTGAGGTCCTGGGTGCGGCTTCAGACCCGGGCCTGCAGGAGGGACAGTGCGGACCAGAGTAGCTTCCTTTTCTCCAGGAGCCGAGGAAAGCGAAGGTGAGAGAGCCATGCCCTGCTCCGGCTGTGCAGCTGCAGCACCCGGGACAGCCCGACGGCAGCAGGCTCCCCGTGACACAGGGCCCCGGCTGGCAGAGGCCACCCGCGCTGTGGGAGCAGCGTGGGAAGGCACAGAGCAGGGGCAGGGCAGGTAGCGGAGTGTGGGCGGGCAGGTGCTCCCTCTAAACCCCAACAACAGGGCAGGTTTTTCACTGAAAGAAAAGGGTGACCCGCCCAGGACATGTGTGCCATCTGGGTTGGTGTTCATTCCTTTTCTGCGATGCCTTGTACGGTACTGTCCCAGGCCCTTGACCCAGCGGCTTTGTTCTGGAAGTGGAGGAGGTATGCTGGTGTCCACCAGGAACCAAGAGTTAGCACCTCCTTCTCTGTGAGGCTGACGGGTGATTTCACGTGCAGTGGGCAGCGTGCAAGTTGGCCCCCGCCAGCCGTCTTGTGGGATACAGGAAGGCACCGTTTTGAGTCCCTTCTTGAAATTCAGAGACAGTTCCCCCCCAGTGCCCTCTGTCCTCAGGACGGAAGCGAGTGGTCACCAACCCAATGGCCAGGAGGAAAAAGAAAAGCATTCCCAGCCCACAAAGCCCCACTGGCCTTTCCAAGCACAGTTGGTAGTCTGAGACTCACACAGGCTGCCTGGTCAGCTACAGCCGTCAAAGGGCTCCCTTATTTGAAACCTGACGCCTCTCCTTCTGGTGGATGAACTGCACCAGCCCCGGGAGAAACCCGGAACAGGATCATCAGGATTCCCCGTACTGGCTTCCCCACGGCTGGGGTCTGTCTTAGTCAGAGGGCTTCTCTGTATGTTTTAGTGCTCGATTTAGTCTTCTTACACTGGATTTTTAAAAAAGCACTACTCACACGACTAATAAATCAAAATTTTGTAAATGTAACAAATCAATTTTTTGCAGACATGCATACATTGGTCACAAATTTATTAATAGAATTGTCTTAAGCATTTAATCAAATACAGCACATTTTTCTTAATTGCTTTAAAAACCTTCAAAAGCAGATGGAACACACACAGATTATCACAAGGCCATTTCCCTCAATATTCTTTTTCTTAACCTGGTTTCAAAAAGTTGATACCATGAATTTTAACTTATTTTTTTATTGACTTTGCAGTAATACATTCTGACCTATACCTTTATACCTTTCTGAGGTTATATTAAATAGTGATACTTATTTCAGTACTTTCCTAGTTGTCCAATACATTCCCGACCAGTGTTAAAAACCATCACTCAGATCAGCTAGGGATGTAGGTTTTGAGTTACCAACCAATTGATTCTGGGCTGGACGGCTGGTCAGCAAGGTGAGCTCTCTTTACTTAAACCTTACCTTTTACATACTTAAGACCATCTCAGTGTCTTCTTTTCATAAAGATCTGGCTACCCTGCTGCTTTTTCCTTGAATCCGGCTACCCTGCCCTCTAAGTTGTGCTGGGTCCCTGTCTTGTAACTCATCGTCGTATCATCATCATGTACTGACCTGGTCTGCAAGCATCGCTGGAAACTTACACCTGCAGTGGTCGCCTCAGTATGTAATTAGAAGGGTCGGTTAGAGGAGGTGATGGATTTTGCCTGTATAGCTAAGGCTTGTCTTTACAACATTTAGCTAATTCATCCTCTTAGCACATGGCACTGCGCTGCGTTTGCACTTGAATCTTCTGTGCGATCACTCGTGCTGATTTGACTTCCTTCTGGCTTTCTGCCTGATTTCTATATGGACCACCTGAGCTGGTCTGTCCTTCTGTTCCATTTTTTCCAAGACTATCTGGCTCATTCACAACTCTTTGTCCTTACTCCTACTTACTTACAAAGATAGAGAGAACTGCAGAGTTGTCTCTGCTCTATCCATATGGATGGAAGCATTCAGTCTCCAAATAGCTAAGAATCAGGCCCCATGTTCATTTAGTCCTCGGGACATGACCCAATTTCCTTCCCATCTTCGTTATCGCCTGACGTGCCTGCTCAGTAATTCTCAAAGACAGGTCATGAGAGATGAGGCACTGTCTTCCTATGCCCAGCGACTGCCTGGTGTTAATACCACACACCCTGCCCAGGGGAGGAGAGAATGCCTGAGTACCTCCCCCACCCGCCCCCTCTCTGCCAGAGATGAGCATAACAGGCCATGCTAGCACCGATCATTTACAATTCTGTGACCAGTGTAGTCATAGAGGACTTTGGTCTTTTTGGCCAGCTCCCAGTGGCTGTGGAGAAGAGGGACGCCCCGGCAGGAGGGAGATGCTGGAGCAGTTCTTGAGTGTCAGTCAACTTGATGGACTGTGAGGCTGAGCGACTGGTTTTTGACAGTCAGCCTCGTGGCTGCTGATGGAACATCAGGGTATGAGGCAGCTGTCACAGGACGACCCCCCCCTGCAAGCCTGTGTAGGGAGGGTCAGCATTCTGTCAGTCCCTGGCCATAGGCAGACTGGGGTCTTTTACGGAACTGGAGCATGTTCAGGCCAGACTGAGCCTCAGGGCTCCAAGCCAAGCACCGCCTTGTTCAGAAGAGGAACCTCTGAGCCAGAAAGGCTGTGTGTCCCAACTGTGGCCACAAAGCCAGTCAGCAGCAGGAGCCAACAGGACCCTCCCAGGCAAGCTACACTTCCTTTAAAAGCATGAAAACCTTCATGTGAAGTGAACTTGCCCAATTTCAGGTCAAAGGTGTGACAAAAGCAAAACCAGACCCTCTCCTGCACACCCACACACCCACGCACAAAGGACCCTCTTTTTGAGCAGTCCTCCTCTTAGGCTGCCTTGCCCACATCCCTTCTTGCCCAATTTTCCTATAAGGAAGATCCTTGGAGCCTCCTTTATAATATTGAGAGGATCAACAAGTCCATAAATTTATTATTAGTGCAGACCTGACATAGAAATGACATATTTTATAGAGCAGTAAGAGCAAGAGCTTGCGTGGAGTGAGCTTACGCAGGGCTGCCTTCCTGTGTGATAAGACCCTCAATAAGGACTCCGGCAGCCTCTAGTAAACCAATGACCATGACAGAGGACACCTGGAAAAAATAAGACAGGTGCCTTGGGCCCCTAAGGCCTGGAAACTTGATGCAAGAGCCTGCTTCTTCTGACCTTCTCTCTGTTTATAAAAAAGCTTGCTACATGTAACCAACTCTGGCCTTCGGATAAATGCCAAAAGCTCTCCATTGGGATCATCTGCCTCGGGTCTGGATCACTGGATAGAGGATATTCCAGAGGGGAAGTACTAGGAGCCTCAAGTCTCCAGAGAATAAATTCTAGCCTGACCTACACTGAGCTGTCCAGAAGCAAAGCAGGGTACAGAGCAGACAGGAAGATCATTTGTCCAGAGTGAACAATAGCTTTTCTGTGTCACGGTTGGCTTTGGTTGTGATTAAATTAAAGGACAATTTGTGTGTTAATAAGTGTCCATGTTTTCAAAAAAACCTGAGAAAATTGCCACTGGATATTGGTTTATTTGAACCAGCAGCTGAACAGAACACAGGCTTGCTAGCAAGTGCCAAGTGTCCTAACAAAAATGAGCCTGAGGTTTTAGAGCCAGTGACCAAAATAATGAGTGGGAGGCTCCTATGCAAATAAATACTTCCTAATCTCAGGATCTCAGCAGAGCTTCCTTCCAGAGAAAGTAGATCTTCAGAATTCTGGAAAGCAGTGGTAGGAGAACAGACAAGAGAGAGAAGGTCACAGCTACCTTCCTGCAAAACCACCTCAACCCCTACATTTTGCCCAAGCCAGAAGAGGGAGAGCAAGGATCGGACACACAAATACCCTCATGGAAAAGGAAATTATAATAGGAGAGGATGAGTCGCAATTTACAATAGAAAATGGCAAGGACTATGGCACTTGCTTCATCTCAAGAAGGAAACTGCTGTTCCATTCCCATCCTTCTGGGGACCTCGGGGAGCCCCTGTAGAACATGCCTTAGAGATGTCACACCTAAACGGGGAAGAAACTGAGGTGCCGATTTCTCAGCTCCCATGTTATATGTTGAGAGCTGTTCTTGGAGGTATTAACTCTGACAATTCTGGCTTAACCATGTACTGGACAAGCTTACCCCCTATCCAGAGAAAGCCCTCAAGCAGAGAGTTATAGGTGTTTGGGGGAAGAAATCTTTGATGAGAATAAGTGCTGTAACAAAATACTTCAGATTGGACAACTCATAAACAACAGAAATGTATTGCTCACAGTTCTGGAGACTGGGAAGTCCCAGATGAAGGGGCCACCAGACTCAGTGTCTAGGGCGGGCTCACTCTCTGCTTCGTAGATGGCAGGTTCCGGCTATGTCCTCACGTGTAGAAAGGGCAAACAACTCCCTCAGACCTGTTTTATAAGGACACTAATCCCACTCATGAGGGTGCTGCCCTCAAAGTCCTCACCTTTTAATACACTGCATGGGGGTTAGGCTTCAACAGATGAATTTGGGGAGGACACAAACATTCAGACCATAGCACTCTGCTACAGCATCCTTGAGAATTTGAATCTGGAACATACATGAAAGCACTCGTAAACAGAGCACTGGGGAAAGAGAGACCAAGATAGTCCAGACAATATTACCTGCACACCTAGGGAAACTGTGTGGAGTGGGCAGTCTTCTGGTCTGCATATCAAGAAAAACTGCCTTGCTATAAAATATCTTAAAATAATGGATAAAATGTGATACAGATCGTTTTGAACGTGTATCTGAACTTGTAAGAAGTGATGGGAGGCTTCCAGGAGCCAAAGCCAAAAAAGCAGAGCGGAAAACCAACACTGAAGCTGTGTGTCTGCCTCAGAAAACTTGTCAGTCTCCACTAACCAGAACGTGGGCTTTAATGGCTGTTCGTAAGCTTGGCAACGGTGCCTGCACCGTGCAAGATGGAAACTCGATCCTTCCGTGCAGCTACAACCTTCTAAGAATTGTAGCCACGATTAAAAACAAAAGTGGATAAGGAATAAAAAATCGATTTTAGACAAAACAGAAAATAAGAAAATTTGTCTAACTCTGCCTGATCCCTAGGAAAAATAAAAATAAGTCTTCCATGAGGACATATTATCTAGGCATAATCTCATCTAGGTTTGGGGCCCAAAAGTATGTAACTACCTTTATGGTTAGAAAATCCCAAACCTAGAAATCAAATTAAGGTGGTTCTTGAATGGGTACATCTGAGGCACATTAGCAGAAGAAAATGTTATTCATCTCTGGAGGGACACACACCCTCAATTCACATTTCACTGGCTCTCTAAAGATTTAACCATGAGCTCGAAATCCAAAATTTAAAATCACAAGGAAACAATCCACCATGAGGAAGAGTCAGCAGAAAACTCAAACAGTAGAATTATATCCCTAAATATAATAGATTTTGGAAATGTAAGATGTAGAACATAAAATAAGAAAGTGTAACTTGTTGAAAGAAATAAAATAGGGAATCCAAAACATAAGTGAGGAAAACTATAATATCAAAAAAAGATCAGGGAGCTTCAAAAAAGAATAAATTGAAGCTTTTTCAGATGAAATGATTAATTACTACAATAAAAAGTGGTTAAATTAAAGCACCAATTTTAATATAGCTGAAGAGAGAACTGATGAACTAGACAAAATGTCTAGTCAAAATATATCACAGAGAAATAAATAAATGAAAACTATTGGATACAGAAGAAAATAGAACAAATGGGGGAAATGCAATTTCTGAAGAAAAATGCCAGAAATTTTCCAGAGCTTTGAAAGACATGAATCTCAGGTTCAGTAAACACAGCAATTCTCATGAAGATTCATAAAAGGAATTCCCACAACTAAACCAATGAGGATAAAACCACAAGTCACCAAAGGAAAAAAACTGCTAAAAGTAGCAAGAGAAATTACCTAACAAGGAGTTATAGACTGACAGCAGATTTATAAATAGCAACAGCAATATTCTCAGAGAAAAGAGAAAATAACAAGCAACCTAGAATTGCACATACAGTACAGCTAAATGTCATTCAACAGTAAGAGTGTATTAAAGACTTTTTGGACAAACAAAATCTAGAGTGTTTGCCCCCAAAAGAATTTTAAATGATAGTTCAGAAAGAAATAAAATGATCCCATAAGTACGTTCTGAGACACAGCATGGAACGGCAAGCAAAGAATTGGCAGATTTTAGCAATCAATGAATGTGGTGATGATAACGTTTAATTTGGAACAGGAATGTATTAGATTTCTATTGTTACATAACAGATTACCCTAACACTTGGCATCACGAAACAACAGCCATTATCATCTCAGTTTTTCTTCTCTGGAGCAGGAATTTGGGTGTGGCTTAGTTGAGTGTCTGACACAGCATGATCGAGGTGGGCTCTGGTCATCCCGGGGCTTGGTTTGGGGGGACCTGCTTCCAAGCTCGCATGATTATGGGGCAGCGGGAAGGCCACAAAAGATCCCCTTCCATGCTCGCTCACGTGGCTGTTAGCAGGATTCAGGTCCTCAGTGGCTGTTGGCCACAGAGATCAGTTCCTTGCCACGTGGGCCTCTCCCCAGGACTGCCCACGACATGGTAATGCACTTCCCCCAGAGTGAGGGCCCTGAAAAGAGAGGGTAAGAGGGGGCGAGAAAGACAGACATCACAATGTTTTTGTAGCCTAATCTCAGAAAGAACATCCCACACTGTTGCTGTGTTCTGTTGCTCAGAGGCACGTCACTGGCCCACTCGAGGGGAGGGTATCACACAAAGGTACACACACAGGAGGGGGTCACTGGGGCCGTAGCGGACGCTGCCCGAGACGAGGGAGTAATGCAGCCCAAAGCCATGCACATGTAGAAGGGGGCTGCAGACCAAACATAAGGCATTCTGATGTCCTTGTCCTTCTGTTTTTCAGGGATGAGCGTAAAGATAATGGTTAATGATGCAAGATGAAAAAGTTCTAGAGATTGTTGCACAACAAAGTGAATATACTTAATGCTGCCGAACTGTACATTTGAAAATGATTAAGATGTAAATTCAATATCACATGTTTTTCACCACAATAAAAATAAACAAATATATACATATGTACACACATACCAAGGCAAAAAAGATAAAAAAATAAATAAATAAAATAAAACTACTACAAAACTAAAAATATAATATATAACTTCGAAACTAGTAAAAGAAAAAATCAAAAAGACAAAGAGCATAAAGAAATCCCAAATCATATGAGAAATAATTATAAAGATATCAGAGGTTCTAATAAATACAAATTGACTAAATAAGCCTCATAAAAAAACAAAGAGTGCCAGACTGCATTTTAAAAGTCAGCTATTTACTCTTTAAAGAAATACACCTAAAATATAGATCTACAGTGAACGTTATATTAAATGGCAAAACACCGGAAGCAGTCCCTTCAAAATGAAGACACACAAATGCTATCATCACCGTTTGTATTCCACATTGCATGGAAGGCCCTCAGCAGCATAGCAAGGTAAGAAAAAGAAAATGTTTAAGAATTTGAAAGGAGGAAACAGAAGTGTTATTATATGTATCAATGTGACTGTCTACACAGAAAAACCTAATCTACACCTTACTAGAATTAATGGGAGTTGAATTAAGGACTTATTTCAGGGCCAATTTATTATTACACTTTATCCCAGGAGAGAGCTAGCCCGTGTTGTCTCAGTGAACCCACTCCCACAGAGATGAAGTATATCATTGTATGTTCAACTGCGACTGCGTCCCTTCTCCTGTTGATAAATATTTAGGTTTATTTTTGCAATTACAAACTGTTGTGGACATCTGTTATTTATGTCTTCTGTGTCAGAAGGACTTTGCTTTCCCCACCTCTCTGCAGCTGAAGCCAAGGCAAAGGTATTTAGGATAACTGCTCCAGTTTCCTCGGTTGTGTCTAGTAATCTTTCCATACACACTAACAGTTTTCGAGTGTTATGTTCTGAACAGACACGAACAGATGGCAAGCAGAGCCTGAACGACATCCAAGTGGTTACAGCAATGGTGTTAAAGAGAAGGGCACGTATTGAGCCAGACCTTCTGGAAACTTTTGCTGTGATGCAGAAGATAAGCTCACACGCTGTTTAACTCCTGCGTGGGGTCGTGGAGGGCAGGAGGGCCGTGGTTGTTCGAGAGGTGCAACCTTCTCATGTGGTCTAGTTTCCCGTCATATTTTTCGTGGCATCTTGCTGACTTTCAATATAATTCTTTTTATATTTTTAACAAAAGCGGTATTTTAATCTTCTAATTAGGAAGGAATACTAGGGTGTGTTGATACGCGAGGCAGAGAAATGAGTCCTTTCTTTAGGAATTTATTTCGCTGGTAGAGGGGCCAAGTCCACGGCAGCGGCCACTTTTCCTGTCTGGCATCGACCTGTAAGAGCTTGCAGTCTTATATTATTCATGCGCACGGGATCCTATTCCCGGGTGGTCTATGTTACATGAGCAACAAGTGGGGAGTTTCCCATAGAAACATCTCCCTCCTCCCTGCCAGGAAGAGCTCTATTTCAGAGTTGAGGGGCTGGCAGGCCCATTCTTACCCCATCCCACTGCTGCGAGAAACAGGGAGAAATGGTGAGTTGGCTTTGGGAATGAGGAATTCAACATCCCTGATTTCAACAAGGCATCCCGGCAGGCAGTCCTGTAAACTTTGCCTTCTCTGAGAGGCCCCCTGGTATCTTTAGGAAGCCTAGGACCCCACGCCCTGGAGACATGAGGTCTCATTCTCTTGGAAGACCAAGCCTACACTCTTCCTTACATGCCTTCTTTGAGTGTCTCTCAGTGGGGACACTCCTCTACTTTTCAATTGGGGGTGGCCACATGCAGAAGTAGTGTCACTCTGCCCCCTCGGCAACACACTAACATGGAAAAGGAGGGTCTTTATGAGCCAGCTCTGTCAATAGGATTGCTTCCTAGGAAAAGTGAAAATTGATTTTTTTCCTCTTGGGGGTCTGCAGGGGGATTGGAGACAGCCGTGGACAATTCATTATTGTGTCTGCAGAGAGCAAGAAACAAAACATGTTACATTGATCTCATACGAGAAACCATTTAGGAAACAAACCCGTAAATATGTACAATGATTATGTGTCAATTAAAAGTTAAAATTAAAAAAAAGAATTAATATTTGTTCTATAGGACTCTGAGTGTGGCTGAGGTTGCTTCTCGGGCCCTGATCGTGGCATTGGCAAAGAAGGACCCTGGCCAACCAAGACACCGGCCGCCACGGGCATCCGTGCTGCCTCCCCTAGACAGGTGTTCACAGTCAGCCGCGGCACCTGTGATTTCAGTCATTGCTGGGGACATCCTTCTCATTTCACGGGGGAGTCCTGCCAGATCCCTGCAGGCTGGGTGGGTACAGAAGTTGCTGACCTCACATTGGACCACCTGTCCCTTCCTAATTTTTCCCTAGGGAACAAGCTTCTCTAGCAAGTCTCTCTTTTGAAGGGACCCTGCCCACTGGACCTTTCCTTTGTTGCTGGTAGGAATTATAAAACACACAGCCACCTTGGAAAACCAGGGGTAGTTTCTTATAAAGTTAAACATGCACTCACCAAAGGACTCAGCAATCCCACTCCTTGGCACTTATTCCAGATAAATGACAATTGTGTCCCCACAAAAACATGCATATGAATGGTCATGACAGCTTCCTCCATAATAGCCAAAAACTGGACAAATGTCCTTCAATTTCACATTTGCCAACAAAAGCCCTTTGAAGACAGTTGTGTTTTTGTGGTGTTCACCTTGAATCACATAAATTATTAAAGGGCAGCACAGAGGAGACCCCTTATAATGACAGAACGTATCTGTATCTTGATCAGGATGGTGTCTCCATGCAATAAAATTGCATAGAACTACATACGTGAGCACACGAGTGCAGTGAAAACTGGTAAAATCTGAACAGGGTCTACAGATTGCACCAATGTTAATGTCCTGGTCCTGATACTCAGTTCGTAAGATGTTACCATGAGAGGAAATGGACGAAGGATACACAGGACATCTCTGTACTCCTTGTGCAACTTCCTGTGTCTGTCATTATTTCCACTTAAAAAGGCCCAGCCGGGCTCTGCATCCCTCTCTGCCTGTTCCGTGCCCATGCAGTTCCAGACCTCAGAGTTTAGAGTGCATTGCCCTGGTCCCTAGAGCATCTGAGAAGCCCGGCACAAAAAGAAAGCAGGAAGCCTAAAATAACGCCCAGTTCTCCTTTCACAGCCGAGGAAAGGTGACTGTTAGCCGACACCCTGATTTAATTGCTGAGTCAAGTGGAAGTCCCTCCCCCTAGGAACACACCAAGACAGAGTGCCCTGAAATGGTTGGCCTAGAAGACCAACGTGAGACAGGGCTGGGATTCGTTTTTGTGTGTATGTGTGTGGGGTGTATGTGCCTGTGTTTGTGTGTGCATTGAAGGATTGTAAAGAATAAGCTGGTTTTGATGTCAAACTATGGGCGTCGATGGTATGGAAATTCAATTCCATGTGATGGGCAAATGTTCAGCAAAGTCAATAAAAGGGTGATAATGTCTGAACTTACCTGCAAGGTGAGAGCCAGCGATGATGGTGGAAACTTTTCCTAACTCCAACAGCCATAGAAACTGGTGTTTTACGAAGGTCGGTACCCTCTTTGTAAATATACAGGAACAAGGCAGAAATCTACCTTTCCGGTACCATTTTAAGTGAAAGAGGAAAGGAAATTTTATGGCTTTTCCAAGATCCTTCCAGAGGTGATTCTAAGGTCCGTGCATGTCCAAGCAAACACCACCCACCTCTGACCTCTAGTCTTTCAAAGGAAGAACCTGAACTGATTGCATTTGTATGACTTAAGGTGAACGCCACAAAAGTGCAACTGGCTTGATTTCACAAAGAGCTTTTGCTGGCAAACGTGAAGTTCCCAGAAATTACAGTCTTTGGGACTTCAGAGTTTTTGTACATGTTGTTCTCTGTGCCCTGAGGTTGGTAGGAAAGAGCCTATATAGGCACACTCCGGAGACAGACGGTCCGGGCTCATACTCCAGCCCCTTACTAGATTTGTGACCTGCACAATCTCCTGAAACCCTCTTTGCCTCAGTTTCCTCCACTCTAATAATAGCATCCAGTTCTGAAGGCGTTTGTGAGGATTCGAGCTGATACCTATATATAGTGCTTAGAACAGCACCTGCTTGTGACAAGAGCTATAAACGCGGCCACTACTGTCACACGGGTCCCCACGGTTTCCCAGGAGGAGCGCAGGCACCCTCCCCATGGCAAGACT
Organism: Avahi laniger; assembly: GCA_963575035.1. Classification (NCBI taxonomy): domain Eukaryota; kingdom Metazoa; phylum Chordata; class Mammalia; order Primates; family Indriidae; genus Avahi; species Avahi laniger. The sequence goes on from CAUYSK010061011.1 coordinate 49,153, forward strand.
CTGTCCTCTCCGTCTCTGGACGCCCATCTCAAACCTCCTCATGCCCAGGATGGTGTTTGGCAGAGAGTTGATGCTCAGGAAACAAAATAGAAAACATCGCTCTTAGCTGTTGCAGGAATCCCACGTAGGCAGGGCCCCATCTTTCTTGAAGGAATTCTTGAGGGCCACTTGGGCAGCCACTGAGGCCCCACATGGGGAGGGGGCGTTCCAGCTCCTCAACACCGAGATGGGGGGAGTGTTTTGTTGCTTCTGCGGAGACGGGAGTTAGAGAGATGAAAAGAGAGGGTGGGAAGAGGCTAGGAATACGACATCTGGCCGTAGAATGCGTGGGGGAAGAGGGCTGCCTCCCTGAAACCCCTAAATCTTCACCGGTTCTGTACAATCTGTGTCATGGTTTGTGAGGGGATTTCTTAGGGAATGGCTGAAGGGGATAAACTTTGGGCCTGCAGTGACGCAAGGTCGGCCCAGGAGCCCACCAGTAGGATCAAACAGGCAGACAATTAGCAAATACTTGCTGTGGCTTTCAACAGTGGGTCTCAAACAAGGCCGGTGGTAGGCGCAGGTGGGGGCGTTTGAAACTCTCCGTGCCCAAGCGCACCCGGGCACATTCCGTCAGGCTGTCTGCGCGGGACTCAGGCACTGGCATTTTTCCAGCACCCTCCAAGTGACTCCAACGCGCAGCCTCGTTTGGGGACGGGTGGCAAAGAGCTTCCCAGTCATGGCATTATGCTCAGTCCTGTTTATACCACACGGGCTGGGAGGCCCTGGCTGACATCGAGATTCTGTCTCAGGAATATCGATGGAACTTAACTGACATATTTTAAATCTAGAGTGCTCTCACATAATTTCTTACAAGAAAATTTCAAAAGGAAATTGGTTTCATTTTCTACAGCTACAATGAGAATAGTCAATATTGCCCTTTTAACAGAATCCACCATTTTTTTGTCCAATTACTAAGTGTCTAATATGTGCCTAGCACTGGCCAAGGTACTTTACAGACATTATTTTTCTTAATTCCTGCACAGTACTGCTAATGATTTCTCCCCTGTTCTACCCCAGAGTTCTCTGGGGTTGAGAAAAGCTGCAGCTCCGCAGAGTCCCGCGACCCGTGCAATCCTAGCTCAGGATCTGAGCACATCGGGAGCTCAGCTGGCCTTGTCCCTTCCTATACACAACCCGAGTCCTAAGAGAAGCAGGAGCTTCCTCCGCCTAAATCTCTGCTTCTTTCTTTGCGTTAGTCTGATGTGAGGCAACAGCCACACGATGACCAGAGAGCACAGCTCAGAGCCCCGGAGGCCGAGTGTGGAAATACGAGGAAATCACTTCGCTGCCGTACATCTGAGCCTCCTCCCTACCACAGGATGGTAGGGAGGATGTCAGCACCTTATGCCCCGGCCACTTGAAAGGATGCTGGGAGAATCGGTGATTCAAATACATTGAGAACCTCCTGGTACATTTGGTTCAAACCCAGCTCCATCCACGAGCAAAGACTGGCTGTCAGATGTTGCCTCCCAGCCAGTTTGACATTCCCTACTCACTCGTCCTTCATATTCTTTAACGAATGCCAGGGACACTTTAGCTTTTTCTTTTAACCATTCTCAGCTCATGTCTTCAGAAGCAAATGGGAATTCCTTGTCAGCATTTTTGACATGGAAAGAAAAGTCCCAGAGATCATAATACACACTTGTCAAGCAAACCACCCTGTACATCATGGTCCTGTTCTCGTCCCCTGCCAAGAAACAGACAGATTTGCAGAAATGAAAGGAATGAAATGGGACAGGTGTATCCTACTTGTGTCTTGGTGTCACCAAACAGTGCCACAGCTCCCTCTGTTTCTAAGCCAAGCACCCTCCCTGGAAGAGGTCTCCTGACGTGAAATGCAATCAGCAGTGGAGGAATCTTCCATTGTAATAACAGAACAGGCTTTCATCTAATTTCATACCCCACAGGGGCTGGCTCCAGATTCGTAATGGAAAGTTAAACAATTACCAACACCAAGCCCAAGAGGCAAGTTCCCCTGATGCTTCTAGACTTAGGGGAGCCCTGGTAATTTGGTCACTACTTAGCCGATGCAGGGCTCTGGGTGAACTGGCCTGGTCAAAATCTTGCTCTCCACTTTGGCCCCACAGCACCTAGCCCAGGGTCTGTGGCGTATTAGACAGTTGGTGAGTATTGTCGTAAGAAGGAATAGTGTCACCGTCACTGTCACTAAGATTGTGTTGAAAATGAAGAGGGCCAGGTAGTATAGAGTGAGTCCCTAGGAGATGTGCTTTGTGCCCACAAGACTCTAAACTGTTGACTTGCGTTGACCACACGAGAGGTTTAGAGTACACATGTATGTTCGCTGAGCGCTATCGTAGTTAGATGACAGACATATTATAACCCGGATCACAGCAGAAGCATTTTCTGATTTGTTTTTGTATCCCCGAGGCCTCATCCTCTCACAACCACAGATTGTCCGCAGTAAAATGAATGAGAAGCTAAGTTGCTCTTCCCACTCCCAAGCCCCTGGGATGCACTCTCTCCCGTAAGACAGGTTCTGGTTTCCTCCCACCCTCATGTTGAGGTCCTGTGCTAGGTGCCACCAGGGTACCCTCTCGGTAACGCGCAATAAAACTGCGTGCTCACTCCTCGTTGTGGATCTACTCCTAAGATGCAAAAGATCAAGCGTAACAGCCTCAAATGGGTCATGATTTCCTCAAGACATCTGGCAAGGTATTTTGAGCAGACGCTCATCTTCATTGCCATTTATCTCTTACGGTCTCCAAATTGTTCATGTCACGATACAAAGGCCATCTGCTCCTGTGTTGATGGAAGCCAAACCCAGGCCACTCTGGGAGAGTGGAATCCAGGGGCCATAGGGCTGTGCAGGGGTCCTACCCCTTTTTCCTCGATAAAAAGGCTGTTATTAATTAATTCTATTTCTTTTGCAGCTAGAAACAGACAGATGGGAGATACAGAATTTCCAGGTGGGCAGTCCAAGCTCACCTTCTCATTCGAAAGCACGTTCTCCAAAGTTACCAGGCAGTCCACAGGCTGTCGGAGTCCTTACTCTCTGATTTTACAAACAGGACACATTCCATTGTGACCATGTTCATTCCATTTTTGTTGTGTTTGATATCAAGAACCATGTTTAAGCCTTTTGAATACGCCACCTACATAGCTGAGATGAAGAGACCAGAAGGCAGATCACACATATGTCACGAATGTGGTAGTCAATTCCCGATGAAAGGCTACCGGAGAGATTTGAACAGGAGTGGAACTACTGTTCTTTGAAATAATTACCCGTCAGGGATCCTTGCTGTGCCTTCTGCAGCAATAAGCTTGGACAGGGGAAATAAGAAAAGATCAGAAAATAATAGAAAAACATAGCTAGAATGCATCTGCTTCGTTGTAAGTTATTCCTTTGTTTACAAAGGCAGGAAGGGAATAGGAATTAACATTAACAAAAGTTAATTTTATGCTGAGGTGGTCATGAATTTCCAGCAGTGGCATTTTACTAAAGCCTCATGCATCATCCTCTTTTAGGGATCTACCATGACCCGTGAATGTTTTCCTAGCAATTCATCCAAGCAAATTAAAACATTCCAGTCAAAATACAGCCATGCAAGACAGTAAACTTTTAGATCCATGCCCAAGTAGACCTGTATGATAAACAGAGCACAAGCCTGCAGAACTGTGAATCAGCCAACCTAAAGGAAGAAGTCAAAAGCAAGGTCTGTTTGTCATTTTGTTTTATTTGGAAAAGAATTCCGAAAGCTGCAACGCCCTGGGACTACACTCAACCACACTCAGACACTCCAGCCCAAGGGCCAAGTGATTCTGTTCCTCTAGAGAACCCTGATGTCCCTCCCCTTTATTAAATAACCATCCAGTACTATTCTAGGAAACAACCGGAAGCAGACCAGTTTGACTCACATTCTCTTTGCCCAGGTTTGTCCTCCCTCCCTAAACTGTCTGTTAGAGGCTGTCTTGCAGATGCCTCCAAGCCACACGCTGATGCTAAGGGCTCCACGGGCCTCTGTTGCCCGTTGGTCGCAAGCTCGCTTTGCAATATCTAATATTCTTCTGGCGTCAGCCTGTTTCTGCCAACAGCACATGCAGGAAGCAATACCAGCTCTTAAAGTAATGTGGGTTACAGGGAATGAGCCAGGAAGGTCAATGTATGTCTTCCTCTATTTTCATTATAATAATAAATGTTTCATGAAATATGTTGGGCAATCAATGAGCAATTTAAGGCCAAACATTCAAAAACTAAAAGAATTCAAGCAATGATAAAAATTTTAAATGATAAAAACATTAACAAGTAAAGATATAACCCGACCAGCAAGACACAGTGCTCGTTTCATGAGTGGGACTTCTGGTGTCAGAGGGAACCTGACATGGACCTTGAAGAGACTGGGAGGAGCTGCTGAAAACGTCATGGACTTATTTAAAAAAAAGCACTGGGCAATGTTTTTGAATGCAGTCAGTGATTCGTGTAAAAGCAATTAGTATGGTACAAATTTTGAATGTGAGTTTGTAGAATATACAACGTACTCACAATTAATCTCTTGTTTTCTTCTTGGCAGATCCATTACAGGATTTTGGCTTTTCTGTGGACCAGTGTTCCAAACAATTAAAATCAAATCTCAACATTAGATTTGGAATTATTCTGAGTAAGTAAAAACGATTAGCATGAAATAAAACATTGCATAGCCTCTTCCGACTTCACACATCCAGTGACTCATATTAACTGTAATCACTGGCTAAACCACTGTTCCTCCTCCACGCTCTGGAATTAACTCCATTTCCATTTTAATTTTCAAATCTCTCTCTGGGTAATATCCAGGTAAGGTAGAACTCTCATTTAATGCTGTACTTTTGTACTGAAAAGACTCTAGGCTCTCATTTGGACAACATAAGCACCTGGAATTAGTATACTCAGCATAAAGAAAAAAGGAAAATATTTCGAGACTAAATATTGATGTCTACTCAGGAGAGAGCTTTTGCTTAGCTATCTCAGCAACAAACAAATCTACTGCCAGCAGCATGGTTTGTCATTTGTGTTATTTCATATCCCAAATAGTTAATGTAAGTTCCTGAACCTTGACACAGGCAAAGAGGAGATATAATACCATCTCCCCAACCCCAATGAATGAGCTAGAGCACTTTCTGACTGTTTAATTTTTATATGATCGCGCCATTGCAGTTAGCCAATATATTTGCTGTAGCTACCAGAGTATCTCCTTTTCTAAAACAGTTTTACCAAAACCAGAGCTGAGACATTTAATAAACTTTACATGTGGGATCATTTCAGAGAAATGGAGGAAACATTCCCAGAGATCAAGAACTCCCAGGCCTCTTTGTATTTCTAGAATCTTGCACAATATCTAGACTTTAGTAGCAATTCAAGAAATGCTATGGGGAGAGAAAAGAGTAATAGAAGCAGAAGGGGGTGGAAAATAAAAGGGAGGAATGGAGAAAAAGGCAGAGAGAATTGAAAGTCACCCGCACAGAGCCCCCTGAAGCTTCCTGGGTAACCATGGTGCAGTATTTGCCTGGCAACAGCAGCAGAAGTCTGTAGGCTGGATCACACACCAGCTCTGTCCTGGGGGACAAATAACACTATGTAGCTGAGAAGCTCTAGAAGCCAGACCTGCAGAAATCATATTAAGAGGCCAAAGCACTGGGGTAGGGGAGCACAGCAGATTAACGACCTTGCCCCCAACAGGTAGAGTTTGGGAAAGGACCACCTTCCATACCCGAGGTCATCATTCCGATCCCCCGTAGCATTGCCCAAATGCTGTCTTACCAAGAAAAGAAGAAAACTGCTCCCCAGACAGAGCAGACTAAAGGAAACGAAAGGTCCTTTAGCTCACACGGTTATAAACTTTGGATGCCTTGTTCTGCGGTGAAACACACGATAATAGCAAAGCTGCTCTTCTCTTTCCTTCAGGAGAGGACATCAAAGAGCTGTTTCTCGACATAGCTCTCACCGCTAAAGGATCGTCTATTTTGAATTTCTCCTATCCCATCTGTGAGGAGGACCAGCCCAAGTTTTCTTTCTGTGGAAGAAGGAAGGGAGGTAAGCAGCCTGGCTCACTGCTTGCAGCGGCCCACAGGGGTGGCCAACAGCTGGCGTCCAGCCCCGGCGCTAACCCTGGCCTTTGGACAAGCTTACTCGCACCTACCAGCATCCGTCCTACAAAAGTAACAGTCAGGCCCGTCCTGTAAGGGCCTACCTTACAGGGATGTTGTGAAAATCCAAATGAAATTGTGTGTATGAGACGTTTTCCAAACAGAAAATGGACACTGGGAGTAGCGGTGCCGTTTGAGAAGCAGCCAGCAGCAGAAAACACCAAGAGATTCCGGAAATCCACTGAGGTTCAAGGTGTTTCCAGACGTCCCCCCAACAGCCTCTCTAGTGGCAGGGTGCCTTCAACATAGCAATGCACGTTGAAAAAGAAAATAAAATGAAGCCCGCTAAATGTCACGGCCTTTCCCATTTGGGTCACTGACGGATACGGGCATCAGGTAGCTAGACCCAAAGCAGAGAAGCAGAAAACCCACTGTATTAGCTCCCTTTTCACTAACCCCCTACGCGGCCACACATCCCCCAAGAGGGCAGCAGCCCCTCCCCACCCCGCCTGCCCCACCTCCCCTCTCCACCTCGTCCTCACCCAAGGCCCTGGGTTGCCCCTGTGGTTTCATTAAATCCCGTTAATTGAAGCCCGTTCTGTGACTGTCCTTGCCCAGGAGTCCCCCCGGCTGCTCCCACCTTCCTGTGTCCATTGGCGGTGGAGGGAGTGTATCCCCCAACCCCACAGCCCAGGGACACCCTGTATCTATTTCCCCACTCAAGGAAGTTAGAATTTTAAACAGTGAAGTTCTTTGTGAAATGAACCAATTTTCCTTTTTAAATGAAAGATCTAGAATACATTGGTATCCCCTTCCCACACCAAGGGAGGCAGACAAAAGAAAACAGGGAATTTAAAGGAGGGCAAACCGGATGGAAACCGGTGAACTTTGCTGTGATCTGCAGATGACAGGGTGAACTCAGCCCTCCCCTCCGCTCCCCGAGGGTGCGGCATGTCACTGTGCTAGAGCACCCACGACGGCGGCGGTCACTGTTCATTCCCAGCCGTCGTCCTCACTCGATTACGAGCTTCTTCAGGGTGGCGTTGACACCACCTTCCGTCTTCTTATTTCCAGTATTTTGAATGTGTCTGATACACAGAGAGCACCAAATACACACACACACACACACACACACACACACACGTACACACACATACACACACACACACACACACACACACACACACATACACACTGCAAAACAGCTAATGATATCGAGCGTTTGTACCAGGCACTGTTCTAAGAGCTTTAGACCCAGTAAGTCATTCACTTTCCCACCCCCACCCTTTGAATTAGTACTGTTAACACTCCAACTCTATAAATGCAGAAACTGAAAGTCTTCCATGGAAATGTCCTCCTGACTGGTCCCCTGTCTCCATCCTCGCTGCTGCCAGTGAATACAGATCTCATAATGCCACATGCCCTCCCAAAAGACTTCAAGAGCTCCCTCTTCTGTAGAATAAGTCTAAGGTCTTTAATGACCAAAGTTCATCATAAACTTGACTCCAGCCTGCTTCTGCAGTGACATCTGGCTCCGTTCCCCCAGACACAGCTTTGGCAACAGCCTCAACGAATAAATGGTTTGCCGCTTTCTCACCGCAGCCTGCATTTGAACACACGTGAAGTTGTTCAGACTGTGCCCTTAGCCTCTCCTGCCCACTCCGCATTTGTCTTTCCTTCACACCTAACTCAAGCATCACCTTGGCTCAGACGCCTTCTTCCAACCACAGCCAGATGTAGCGCTTCCTGGGGGTGCTCCGGGGCATTGCGTTCCTACTTCCTTGTTAGCCCTTATCTCTGCTGGAGTTGAATTCTATAGTCAGGGAGTGCGTGTCTCCCCCATTAAACTTTCGACTCCTCGAAGGCAGAAATATTTCTTGCTCATATCTGTCTCTGCAGACATGGCAAAGAGAGCTGGTAGAGGGTAAAGACACTATAAATGCTTGTTTTGCTGAATTTGCATGTGGATATGTAATGGATTGAATGCAAGTACGCCAGTCCACCTCAAAAGTGACTAATGATGCTTATGCATGGCGCAAAGACACGAGGCACATTGAATCACAGCAGACCGTAAATTTTCTTGGTCTTCCAAGTTTTAGGAAACGTCACTATTTTTTCCTCTGAGTAGGGTTTTAATAGAATTAATAAAACAGAAGAGATATTGTTCCCTCAAACAGTTTGAGGTGTCCAATTCAGTTTAGCAGCTCAAAAGGCTGATGTTTACCTTATTTGAATTCTGGGCAGCTCTGCAGCCATTTATTTGCTTTATGGCAATGGGGAAGATGACTGCGTAGGCAGGCTGAGAAACTAGCACTCGGAGAATAGCCAGGAAACTTCGTACAATATAAAACGATCAGAAAAGTGATATACAAATGCTGCATGAACAAATAATTATGCAAATTATCTAAGCCAGAGAAACTCAAATCTTAAATTCAGAGGCTTCTTGGGTTATTAATTTTTTTTAACCCACCCACAAACCTACTGCAGGAATGACTCTATTCCAAAGACGTGATTAATGCTAAGACCAGAAGGGGAAAAATGGCAACAGGGAGAACTGAAGTCATTCCAAACCCAAGCACAAGCTGCTGTTGACACAGTTAGCATGAAATGGAGTCTCTCTGGGGTTTGCAGGTCCTTCGCAGCAGAGCAGTGAGAAAACTTGGTGTCCATTGTGGGCGGCACATTGTGGTGTCAGTTGCAGCTGAGTTGTCTGGGATCGTTTTTTGCAGCATTACTACTCATTCCTCTGCAAACTGCATCTCACTGGCTGTCGTCCAAGACAGATTAAACTGCAAAATGGGTCAGGCTTGGTGAGACTGTAGGTACAACGCGTTGTCTCCTTTTCTTCTGCATCCTCCTCAGCTAGCTCTCAGGCAAGAAGCACATTGGAGTCAGAGGCCAAAAGCTGCTCTTTTAGTACCATCATTTATGGTGTGATTAGCCATTTGGGAGAAACAACCGAAATGGCTAATTCTAAGGTGTTGGTTAAGTATGTCATTATTCAGCCAAAGGTACAATATGTGGCTATTTTAAAATGATGTTGTAGATTATTAAATTATGTGAAAACATACTCATAAGAACATTAAATGACAAAGAAGCATACTATAGGCCAGGCACAGTGGCTCATACCTATAATCCCAGCACTTTGAGAGGCTGAGGCATGAGTATCACTTGAGCCCAGAAGTTCAAGACCAGCCTGGGCAATATAGTAAGATCCCATCCCTACAAAAAATAAGAAAAATGAGCCAGGTGTGGTGGGTACCTATAGTCCCAGGTACTTGAGAGGCTGAGACAGGAGAACTGTTTGAGGCCAGGCATTCGAAGCTGCCAGGAGCTGTGACGGCACCCCTGCACTGCAGCCTGGGCAGCAGCAAGACCTCATCTCTAAAAACAGAAGCAACAGCAGCATGCTATGAAAGAGTACTGCCCACTGGATTCTGTTTTTATTAAAATGTGCGTAAGAGTGCACGTCAAAAAGCTCTGAAAGAACACACATTTAGGTGCTTATCTCTAAATGCTGGGATTGCAGATCTTTATTTTTGTCTTTTTCGAAAATCTTTTTTGTTTTTAGGATAAATTTACAAAGTTATTCTTAAATGTTAGTCTTTCGTTGTAGGAAAGAATAGAGAGGGTGAATTATCTTCCCCTATAGAGTAAATCTAAGAGTTTTCAAAGAGAATCACAGCCTATGTAATACTCAATGACGTTTGGACTTGAGCAGAACGTTCCGAATCAGAGCGCTGCATGGAATATCACGGGTCTATCTAATAGCCATTCCGTATGCTTTGCCTGGCTGCCCAGAGACCCCTTTGCCAGAGCTGTGGGCTCACTGACCGGGAGACAAAGCTGGCCACTGTTTTACCTTCTGCTTTCTAATGCTCGCTCAGTCCCTCTCTCCCCTCTGGTGGCACCGAGCCAGATAGATTCACCTGCTTTAGTTGATCTCGATGCTTTCAAACTGGCTCCATAAGCTGGAAATCAATTTTTAAGGCTAAATTGGAATTGGCTGAATGACTCTAAGGACCACACCCCATTACTAACCCTAACGGGAGAAGCTGCAGCCCACTCCCTGGGTACTCAAGAACAGTAACGCTGACAGAGCCCCTGCATAGTTAGGTAGCTTTGGCCTGGTGCACAGCCACCAGGCATGCCCTCCCCCGTGGCCCTCAGTCTGGGTTGCACATTCGTCATACCTGTGCTGTCCTGTGCAGTGACCACTAGCCAGAGGTGGCTGCTGAGCCCCTGAAATGTAACCAGTCTGAATTGAGATGTCCTTTAAGTGTAAAATACAGGCTCAATTTCAAAGATTTAGTATAAAAAAAGAATGTAAAATATCTCCATCATTGTTATATCGGTCGTGTGTTGAAATTATAATATTTGGAATACATTGAGTTAAATAGAATTTACCATTATTACATTATTTGTTAATTATATATCAATAATAAGACATTACTAACATTATTAATTAATGTTAATAATTAACATTATTAATTAATTTCACCTTTTAGAATGTGGCTTCTAGAAAACATAATGCATGCAAGTCTCTTTGTATTTCTTATTGGACAGTGCTGCATTATAATCTCCCTTGCAAAGGTTGAAGATCCCAATGCCCAGGCATACCCTAGACCAATTAAATCAGAATCTCTGGGAGTCAGAACCAAGCCAGGCGGTCCAACATTCAGCCTAGGTTGAGGAGCACCACCTTAGCCCCAGGCAGGCTACACCACAGCAACTGGCATTGTCTATCCCTCCGTGGGCACCAGGCACCTTTCCAAGAATGTTATGTGTATTAACTCATGTACAGCTTGCATCAGCCTTATGGAGTATAGAAACTACTGTTATTAGCCTCTATAATATTGTGATTTACAGTAGGAAACATAGATGTGGTCTCTGTCCCTGGGTTCCTGGTAGCTCCTAAAACCCTTGAAATTTCTTGAGCAACAGGGGTTCTGGGAGTATCTTGTGTTCTAATATTTGGTCTTTGACTCGGTTTTTGGCACAAAGCTACCGTTTGGCACAACACGCGACACCGTTGCTTTAACTTGGCTTTGTAAGGCCAGTGCCAACAAATTACATGTGGGGCAAAGGGGACTGCACAGGAAAACTGGTAAGAGCGGTGGGGGCAGGAAGAAAGCCCCTCATGAGAAAGCCAGGGAGCGGGACCCACGGCCTCCCTCCGTCCTCACAGCTGCCATCAACTTGCTGGGAACAGAAGCCCTTCTTTTCTGGGGGGTCATTTAATTTCTCTGGTTCTCAGTTACTTCATCTCCTAAATGGGAGTAGCCATAATTCTTTACTGGGTGACAGTGGAGACTAAGTAGGAACAGATGTGCCATGTGGCTGGCGTGTCCGAAATCGCGGCAGTGGACCTCTCTGGCTTCCTCTCCTACCTGAGGGACCTTGAGGCAGGGGCTGGGACAGCCCGAGCAACCCACAGGGCTACTTCATAAACCCAGGTGGGTCTCTCACAGAAACAAGTCGGAAGTGAGGATTCCAACTCAAACTGGCTCTCCTGGAAGCCAGGGAGGCAGCCAACCCATCCCTCTCCGCCAGCCTGCTCCGGGTCCCAGGATTTCCTGGGCAGCAGCTGAACAAGTCTTTTGCAGCTGTGTTGTCCTGTAATGTTCCATTGTTTTACCTGCATAAGGTCAGCCTCTAAAATTCTTATTTTCTGGCCCTACCTTGACTTTTTCCCAAATGTGTGACCATGGGAATAGCCACTTGCTTCAAGGGAACCTGACATCTATCCACCAAGGTGTGGTCTGTCCCCGTGGTCCCAGAAAGATACCCCACAACCATCTGACATAGGGACTTCTCCCAAAGTCTGGTTTGTCAGCACTAACCAGCACCACAGATGAGACTCCCGCAGCCCTGTCTGGCTTGGAATCGAGTCAAGTTCACCACAGTCCCATTCAGTCTCTGACTTACCAAGAGTTCGTCATGTCTCAATGTCCATTCTCAGTGAGGTCGGTCTGTTCAATGAGTTTCCTAGAAGAGCCCAAGCCAGGAGGATGAGAGTGAAACAAGAAGTTGAATAGAGCCAAAATTTGATCACAGAACTTACAGTGGAACATGAAACTTGAGTGCCAACCTGGGAAGCAAGAGCATGACATGCTTCCCCCAAATAAAAAATGGGGAGTAATTATTAAAGGGACACGGTGGCTCACATTTTGGCTGCCTAGAATATTCTGTGTAGGGCCATGGAGAAGAGAGATTCTCAACTGGAAATGAACCGAGAGATCTGAGTAGACTCAGATTAAGGCCATAAAGCAAACAGAATGAACACGTGATTTTCACTCTTGGTGGCAAAAGGCGCATCAGCTGTCAAACCTGGTTCTGGCCAAGCCTCTGTGAGTTCCGGCCAGGGTCGGCCAACCTGCCCCTTGCCAGGGCAAAGTGGTGTTGATTTTATAGCACTAAGTGAGTAACTGACTTTCAAAAATAATTGTTCATTGTTTCATGGATTGACTTGTGGATATCAATCGTACCCAACCTATTGCCAAAATCAACTGAGATTGAAGTAAAGGGTTAGGAGAGTTAAACAATTGAATTGTGTGTGTATGCGTATGTACACACAGTGGGTATTTATTGTCATAAACTAGGGGCTCTGTAGGTCAGGGCTCTTCTTCGAAACCTTGGCAGCTGTGATTGAATGGTGCAACATGGCAAAAAGCAAAGAGGACTTAACGATGCCCAGTTCGTGTCAGAATCCCCGGGAGGTGCAGAAGGCAGCGGTGTCCATAGAACTACTGACTCAGACTCACGGAGCATCCGTCCCTGCATGAGCCACTTTTCAGCACGAGCAAAATCTATTATGAAATACATACAATAGATATAGACATACCTCACTTCATAAAATGTGTAAGCTACAGAAAAAAGATATATTTGGACTTGATTTTAAATGCATTAATTTTGAAAGCTTGTAAATAAAAGAAATATTACAAGGACACCTTTTGCAAGCTGAAGAATCCTTTAATCGAGAAAATACCTGGTCCCTGGTTTATCTTTTGTGTAAATTTCAACTTTCCTATTCTAAGTGTTTGTCCAAAGTGGGTAATACTTCAAAATCAGATGAATTCAATAAACAACAGTGTAGATTCTTTGAGAACTATATTTAAAATCTGGCAAAATATTGCCCATAAGGCAGATATCCCTGACAGCAGCTAAGGAAGTCTAGGAATACTCACTGATTTTCCATACACAAATAAGATCACATTGGGTGCTCGTGGCTACCTGGCTTCCTTTCCTTTTCATTATCCAGGGTGTTTCTTTTCTAGCCCTGGTTCATGCTGGACAGCTGCACCTGGCGATCCTCCTGGCATTATTAACTGCAGAGCCTTCTCAATCTCACTGTCTGTATCTATTCAAAATTCAGTCTTAGAAGGTCTATGTAGATTGGCAATTCAGGTTCCACCAGCTAGCTTTCTATTGCCCCTCCATTTCTGTTTCAATGCTCTTTTCTACAGGTCTAGGGAGGGAATTTAGGAGGAGCAATGGGAATGCGATCTGTTTACTGCCCACATTTAGAAAAATTCCCGCAAATGCTTTCTGCAAAATACCTTCTACCTTGCACGGCTGTAGTAGAAGGCAGGGCAAAACCACCTTCCAGGCCGGTGCTACCTTGAAGAGCATTAATCTATGCCGACTACCTGACAATCTCTATAAAGCATGCCCCGCGCCGTGGCACCATGACCGTCAGCCTCATGATTCAGTTGTTTCGTGTTCACTGCACACATTAACAAATGCAAGCCTTGGAAATTCGGGCACCAATCTTGGCTACAACAGAAGGAGAATAAGTAGCTTAACTGAAGACTCAATTTTAAAATATAGTAGTCTCCCTTCATCTGCAGAGGATACATTCTAAGACCCCCAGTGGAGGCCTGAAATCACAGGTACTACTGAACCCTATAAATGCTACGTTTTCCCTATACATACATACCTAAGATAAATTTAAGTTAAGCATACTAAGAGATCAACAACAATAATCAACAATAAAATAGAACAATTATAACAATATTCTGTAACAAAAATTATGTGAGTGTGTGCTTGCACTCACTCTCTCTCTTAAAATGCTGTAATATTTGTGGACTGCAGGTAACTGAAACCATGGAAAGTGAAGCCCTGAGTAAGACGGGATTACTGTGTGTCTTTTCTGGGGTATTGCCTGTGTTCTGCCTTTGATTTCTGAGGCCATTTAGACCCGCTGCTTCTGTAAGCTCCTTTGCAAGCTGCAGGCGTTCTGTCCCTGCCCTTCATTCTCAGCCTCCCCCAGGCCCAGTTTCTGGTCCCGTCCTTCAAGCATCGCCAATAGCCCCAGTGACAAAGTGGCTTAGATGGAAACTTGTGCATCTCGGCTCCTCTTCCCATGGATGAATCCACGGACCCACGGAGGGAGTGATGATTCTCTGTCATCTGAGAAATTGCACAATTTCTCCTGCCATCATTATCCTCACTGTCATTCTGTAGCTGCAGGCAGCATGCTACCAAGACCAATATTACTGGAACAATTTCCTGCTCCCGGCCTCATCACACTTCAGTGCTGCCGCTGGAGAGCCGGGGGCCCAGCCCATTCCAGTGGTTCTTGACCTTGAGCAGGCATCAGCATCACCTGGAGCACGTGCTCAAGCACAGATGGCCGTATTCACCTCTGGGGTTTGCAATTCAGCGCATCTGAAGAGAAGCCTGAGAATCTGCATTTCCGACAAGTTGCCAGGTGAGGTTGATGATTCTGGTCCAGGGACCACAGTTGGAGAACCCCTAGGCTGGTGGATAAGCACAGGGTTTGAAGCCCAGACCTACAGACCTACATAGGGCTGAACCATTACTGTCACTTATCACGTATGTGACCTTGAGCAAGTTACTTAGCCTCTCTGAGCCTCAGTTTTCTCATCTGTACAATAAGGAAAACACAAGCGACCTCACAGGATTGTCATAAGGATAAAATGGGATAATGTGCATAAAGCCCTTAGCATGGTGTTCGGCACACAGTAAGCACTCAATAAGGGATCAATGGCAGCTACTTCATGGAGCTGATGATGGATTTCTCAAAAGTACTCTGAGCTTCTCAAGCCTGCGTGGAGGTCTGCATTTTAACAAGGCACCTGGAAGGCAGCGGAGGCTTTGAGGCTTGGAAGTCTAAGGCCCTTTTCCTCAGGAGTAGCAGGAAGGTGGCTTTGGTCCAAGCCTGCGTATTCTCTGGCAGTTGACAATGCAGAGTCTCCCTGCCCCCCTTCCCCTAGGGAGACAGCGCCATTTACATTTCTCATGGAATTGGAAATCTGAAGCACCATCGTCTGGCCTCCAGCCCTTTCTTGTTTTCATGTTTTATTCTTTGTTTACAGACTTCAAGCAGCTGTGGATTTCCTGCTTGTGATTACTGGGCAGCAGCTGCTGCTGCAAATACAGACAGAATCGACAAAAACAATGGTTTACTTATTGCATTAGCAGAAAACTCATGGACTTCAAAAGACAGAACTAGACACAATGGTCACCCTAGGGAGGGCACCAGCCGTCATGAAGCCAAAGAGCCCTCCTGACTGCCTAGTGGTTGCTGAGCAAAGTGCAAGGGAACACGTCGGCTATTAAGGAATCTTACAGCTCCGAGTGTCTTCCCTGCATCCTCAAATTCAAGCATGTTTTTAAATGAGCCAGTAATATGTTCAAACTGTCCTTTGACATCACTCAATTCTTTATGTAGTCGACTCCAGCACATTAAGACTAAGGTTGACCCAGGAAAGAAGCAATTTTAATTTTCTAAGACAATATAAGCATCTTTGCAAACCCTTGGCCTGTTACGGAATTTCACAAATCCAGCTCAGTGACACACGCTTTCATGTAATAATCATTTTTTTTCCTTTTTTTAGTACTTTCATTTTATTCTTTAATTGACAACTAATAACTGTATATATTCATGGGGTATATAGTGATGTTTCTATATATATACATAAAATGTACAGTGATCAGATCAGGGTAATTAGCATATCCTCCCTCTCAAACACGTGTCATTTCTTTGTGTCGGGACTAAGACTTTCCTGAGCGAACAGGAACGGCCGCAATCGCTGAATTCCCTGCTTCGGCAGTTTACTTTTAAGTAGTCAGCCATTCGCATTGCACAGCGTCGCTGAGGTTTGGCTGATCTACGTTGGGCCCAGTCAGGCTTGGTTCCAAGCTGGGGTCTACATCCAGGTCAGCTCCAAGTGGCTTTCACTCTTCTTGGACCAGCATGTCCCCAAAGCATGTTCTCATGTCACAGTTGCTAATGTTCCACCTTCCAAAGAAGGGAGAAGTCTGCAGTAGGTATATTTTCTTCGCTGACTTCGTCATCCTTCAAAGGTCTTGGGAAGAGTAGTTTTGTAGTCAGGAGTCTAGGCAGGCTCAGCTGGGCTCTCTGCTCTGGGTATCGCAAGGCTAAAACCAAGACGTCAGTTGGGGTGGGCTTGGGGGAAGATGCCACCCCTAAGTTCACACAGGTTGTTGGGAAAATTCAGTTCCCAGCTGAGACTGAGGTCCCTGCTACCTTGTGGGCTGCCAGCTAGAGTCACTCAGCTCCTAGAGGCTGCTCTTTGGTCCTCACGCATGACCCCTCCATCTCCAAGCTAGGAAGGCTGCAGCAAGACCTCATCATGTAGTAATAATTTAAGATGCTACTTAAGAAGGCAGACTCTCAGCACCCCCATACCACCCCAATCCCACCCCAGCGTTGCTGGTATTTGCATTTTAACAAACTGAACATCCTGAGAGCTCCAATGTGCATGGACCTGGGAGCTCCCCGTCTGAACAACGCAGCCCTCTGTGATGTCTGTTTCGTGTTGCGTCGCGTACCTGTTTACTAGGACCGCCCCAGCTTTCGCGGGTCCAGCCAATTTCTTCTCTTTCGTCCCATCGCCGTGATCCTCATTTCCATTTCTGAAAATCCAATCTGCCCACCAATTTACAAGTTGTATTTTGAGTGTTGTATTAAGTGACTGTCCACAGAAATCCAAGAAAAGGTCGGGGGTGGGGAGACAAAAATTCCCTCGAGGGAACCTGAGCAGGAAGACAGAGGCCGTGCGGAAGAATGAGGTTGAAAGCAAGTCATTTCTCCTCTGGTCCCCTCAGCATCAATGACATTGGTGGCACTGTCCAGACAGCAGCCACTGGCCCCTGTGGCTACCGAGCCCTAGGAGCACGGTTGGTCCAAAGTGAGATGCACTCTCCATGTAGAATACGCACTGGATTTTGAAGACTATGCCAAAAAAAAGTATGAATAAAAAGAATGTAAATATCTCAGTAATACTTTTTATATTGCTTCCATGATGAAATGGCAGTATTTTTAATAACAAGGTAAAACAAAATGTATTATTAAATTAATTTCTCTTGCATCCTTTCCCCTTTTTTTGGAATGTGGCCACTAGAAAATTTAAAACTGCATACACAGCTCACATTATATTTCCATAGTCAGTATTAATCTAGAATTACACTGTCCAATATGGGAGCTGCAAGCCACGTGTGGCTATTTAAAGCATTTACATGTAAGTTAAATTAAAAATTCAGTTCACCAGTTGTACCAGCCACATTGTGAGTTCCTAATAGTCATATGTGGCTAACAGCTACCGTATTCGATGGTACGGGTACAAACATTCCCATCTTTGCAAAAAGTTCTGTTGGACAGATCTGACTTAGTAGTTTCTACACTACTCTAAATTTTTTTTTACAATCTGTGCTGAACTCTCATTTCTATGAGTTTATTCGCCACTCAACACGGCATAGGCCCTCGCTGGCCACGGCCCCTTATCTGTCTTCCTGATCCTTACTGGAAAACCAAAGTCATCCGCAGGGCCTGCTGTCCATCTGCTGCCAACCTACAAATTTATCTGCGCTTAAGCTCACTCTGCTCTTTTTTCCTCTCCTACAGCAATGGGAGTAATTTCTGTGCTTCTCTCAAAAGCAAATGCCTTCCTTCCCACCTTCTGAAACTCTTTGTGCCTTCAGTTATTCCCTCTTCCTACAAGACCATTCCCTTTGGACAAAGCATGGGGTGCAGTGTCTCTACCCTGAGCACAGAAGCAAACCGCCCTTGACACCACGCCCGTTCGTGTGTTCTGCTCCCCCCTGTGGCAAAACTCTTTCACTTCCCACCTCCGTGTCACTCCTCAGCCCAGCCCATTCGGGCATCTGTCCTTACCTCTCCCAGCTCTTGTCAGGGTCACCCAGTGACCTCATGTTGCGCAATCCACTGCACATTTGTGTCCTCATCTTACTCAAACTCTCAGCGGTGGCATCCAACACAGCTGATCATACCGTCGTCCTGTCTGGAAAACACTCATCTCCTGGCTTCTTTGGCCCCACTGTCTGGGTACCCTCCACTCCACCCATCACTCTTTCTTGGCCTCCTTGGCTGGCTTCTTCCTGACCCAACCTCTGAATGCCGGAGGGCCTCGGGAGTGGCTCTGGCCCTGTCCCCTTCTCTGTCTTTTAATTCCCTCTCTTAGGGTGGGAGTGGGGGGGTTCCCATCCTGTCCCATAGCTTTATCACCTTCTAATGACTTCTGTTAATGACTCCAATATTCATAACCCCATCCCTACCTCCTCCCCAAAATTCTAGATTTGTATATCCAACTGCTTACAAGTCCTGATTAACCATCCCCTAAAAACAGAGCTCTTTAATCACCACACACACACACACACACAAACACACACAAACACACTCACACACACACACACACACAAACACACTCACACACACACACACACACACACACACACACACGCACACACCCTCCCTAGGCCCGCCCACCTACCCAGACGCTCCCTGGCCCTCACTCTGCATGTCCAGCTCGTCTGTTTCTCCGTCTCCAGCGCCACCCCCAACAACCCATCACTCGCCTCTGCCCGGAGACCCTCCGCTCCTGCCTCCCCTCCACTTCCCACACAGCGCCAAGTCTCTGCAAATCATACATCAGCTACTTTCACTTGACTTTGTAACACCTTTCCCATTGCCTTGGGAATGAAATCCAAACTCCTTAAGGTCCTGGAGTGTCTGTCACCCCTCGGGCTTCCCATGCTCTTCTCCATGTGGCCCAACTTGCTCACTGTGCTTCCAACTGCCCGAGCCCTTCTCCGTGCCAGGGCCTCTGCTCCTACTCTGCTGTCCTGCAACGCTCTTCTCCCAGCTCTTTAAAGGCTTGGCTCATTCTGCGTCTTCAGGTCTTGGCTCAAGTGTCACCTCCTGAAACATACACCACCCCTACCCCCGGCCAGTGTCCCACGAAACACACAGTCCCCAGTTCCTGGCATTAGCCAGTATCCATGGGTGCTGCTTGGATGTCGTTCTGTTACTAGTGCTTTACATGGGTTAACTCCTGACTCCTCCCAACACTATGAAGTGGGCACTGTTGCTGTCATTGTCATACCCATCTTAAAAGTCAGGAAACAGAGCCCAGAGAGATAATGGCTGTCCATGGTCAAATATCCATAGGGTTGGTCTCAGGATTCAACCCTGTGCATCCTGGCTTCAGCCTGGCCCTTAACCCCACACCCTCCCGCCCTCTCACGTTGCCTGCGTGGTTCCTGCCAGCACCTTCTGCAGTCGGATCTCGTCTCGTTTAGTTATTTCTGCACTGTCAGTCTCCTCATTAGAATATAAGCAATGCGTGGGCACAGACTTTTCTAATCACTGCATCCCAGGGGCTGCCACGTGGCAAGTGGTCAGCTGATATTTGTTGCATGAATGCGTAAAGCAATGGATGGTGGGTCTGGATCAGGAAACGAGAACATTCCTATCAATGGCTACTCCCATTTTAGTACCAACAATCATTACACATCTGTGTGATCACGGATCGTGTGAGGGAGTCATTTTTGTTTTAAATGACTGAATGGTGTTATCAATGCTTTACGTATTTTTCAGAGCAGATCTACTATGCCGGCCCTGTCAATAATCTTGGAGTGGATATTCCCAAGGTAAGGTTTTGGTTTTCTGCTTTGTTCTGTTGCTTAATGCTTGTATTGAACAGGTTGTCTGGTTAAGAAGCAGAAGGCAAGAAAGGAGGAGGGGAAGGAGGAAGGAATCGAACAGTTTAAAACTTACCCAAAGGCCATTACCACGAAAACCTTTCTCGATAGAGCTCTTACCTTTTAGTGTCTTTCATTTTGGTATTCAACATCTCCTGCGCCATTGAACCTTTGTGGATCAGCTGAATACAAACCTCCCCTAGAGGGAAGCCTGCGTCTGGTCCGGCAGGATTGCCGGAGTCCGTGGGACTCCGTGTGGTTCGCGCTGCTTGCTACGTGGGGCAGCCACACGCGCAGCGATTCGTGCTGGGGAGGCTGGCGGTTCAGAGAAAGGAAGACACACAAAGCCCTGGACTTGAAGATCCCCCTAGGTACAGCCTTGCACTGTCACTCATGGCCACCACCAAATAAACGGTATGCCACGTCCTCAGCATTTGCGCACAAGGCCCACCGCTAAGAGCAGAACTTCCCACTAATTCCTTTTTACTCAAAATAATGTGACTTTATTCAATGGCTGAATTCAAGCCACTCTGCCATAAACAATAAATTTTCAAGATGCTACTTCCGAGAGAATCTTACGGAACACGAAAAGGACTGCAAAAATGTAACCGTTTTAAATGTTTTTGTTTTCTATCTCATTATTTCAGTTCTCCAAAACCTGCATCTGCCTCAGGAAAAGGGCCTCCTCCTGCACAAACAATCTCGTTAACTTAGTTTCACGTCTGGCTTTGTTTCCTCTGTGCCCCAGGCCCCTGGTGCCGGCTCAGAGCGCCATCCCCACACCGTCTGGGATTCCAACTGGCGCTGCTCCTGCGGCTGGGAGCCTCCAGCGCCCCCTGGGGTTCTCCTGAGCTTTCTCCTCAGGCCTCGGCGCAGTAGGAAAGTTTTGCCAGAAAGGAAAACTCAATCTCTCTTCAATTCTAGGACGTGGGACCTAAATTATCCCAGATAGCCTTTTTTTTCTTTACATCTTTGCTACTTAAATTCTTTTTCTTTTTCCACTTTCCTTCTGACCCCCACCTAGAGACTGACTTAAAATTCGCTAACAATTGATTTTCATTTTGCATTATCGGGGTTTTTTTTAACTATCTACCCTTAGCAATTATATGAAACAGAGGGGAAAAGAAAGTGTTAAAGTCAAAGAATCCCTTTGAAAGAAAAAACTGGCCAGAGGTATAAAAAGCCTTGCTCCGTTCGCCTGTGGCATTTGAGGGACGTGCACTGCCCGAGTTCTTCGACCCATAACGCCAGTGGGAGGGGTCGCGTCTGAGCGGAGGCAGCTGGGGGCTTCGGTCCCAAGACGGGCTCCCTGCACTGGCCGCAGACCAGCCACAGCCGCCTGCAGGGCCCAGGACTTCACTTCCCTAGAGTGGGACAGAGGCAGAGGCAGCCTTGTGGTTTCGAAAGACCCACCCCATAACCCATGCCCTCTCCTCCAACCAGATCCCCCACAGATGGGCTCTGGGCTGATGGGGGTCTCTGAGTGGCCAAAAACTTTCCCACTCAGAGCTCAATCCTTAGAGCCTTGGTATCAGTTCCCTTTTAACTCATCCAGTCCCGTGGCCCAGATCGAAGCCCTGCCTGTGTCCTCTACCTGTCTGTGCGCTGCTGTTTTCTGAACTGGCATCTAGAGACCTGGGGGGCTCCCGAAGCAACAGCTTGTAGAATCGCCAAGGATGCACCTTCGAAGTCCTAACTTGCAGCCTCAGTGCCCTCAACAGCGGAAAGGCTGCCCGGCCCCCTGTCCTCCCGGCGCACAGCCCACCTGTCCCCAGACTGGCGCGGCTGCCTAAATGCCCTTCCCCCGTACACCGAAGTCCGTGAGTCCATAGCTCATAATCTAAGGCCCTTCCTTCAAATACATCTTCTCTTAGGCTTTAAAGCAATGATGAAAAATTCACTTGATTTGCAATAATCGTGTAGGGCGTGGACTTAAATGCACAGAGAGAGTTAAAAGAAAAGTAGGTGAAGATGAGGAAGAGGGTGACACACAATCAGATATAAACTTGAGCCAGTCTTTGCTCATAATTAATTCTCTAACTTTTACACAGCTTTAGCTAAATTCCTGACACTGTTTCTAAAATGTCAGCTGCTCCATATTTGAGACTCCGGGGAGCCTCACACCCGGGCCCGTCCGGAGCGGAGCCTGGCCCTCTTTAGCGCAGCCCCAGTGTCGGGGACCCCCTCCCTTCTGAGCCTCGGCAACGTGCTAGAGAGTCATTCTCTTCCGACAACGCGGCCTCTCATGCAGCTTCCGTTCTGTGGTCTGACTGCTCCCTCCCTCTGGCTTTGCACAGGTTAAACCCTTTCCTCCTTTGGCGACAGGCAGTTTCTGGATCTCGCCTCAGTCCTTTCACCTGCTTTCCACGCTCCGCCTCCCCAGCCTTTTCTTCTCCGGTGTCCACAACCCTGTCACCACCTCGTGGCACTGGGCGCTGGGCAGAGAGCGAAACAGACGCGGCGCCAGCCCTGGGACTCTTCCGCCATTCCTCACGCGGCGCTCGGACGGCTTCTCGAAGCTAACCGTGAACCAAGGGAGCCCTCTGTGCAGTGTCGCTGCCAGAAAGGAAGGCTGAAAGCGGCCATAGGCCATACCTTTTGCGCCAGAGCATTTGGATTCTGTGCTGCTGAACTGTGCGCCCCCTGGGGTCTTCTCTGTCCCAGCAAATGACCCTGTATCCTTCCAGTCTGGCAGGCCAGGAGCCTTCGAGACGCCTTCAGCCCAGCCCTTTCTCCCCACCCACTCGGGTTCCTCAGCAGATCCTCTCGGAGTGCACCCCCTTCTCCCCCACACCACCCTCCGCCCCCAGCACCCTTGCCCCTCACCTGCACGACCGCAACTGCCACCGTCTTTTCAGCGGCAGCCAGAGGGATCCCACTGACACAACCGTCAGATCAGGCCACTCCTCTGGGGAAAACTCCCGAGACACGAATCCCTTTCAGGGTGGAAGGTGACGTCCCCACCACGGCCTGCGAGGCCCCAAGAGTCTGCCCTCCTGCGTCTCCCTGACCTCACTTCCTTGCCCTCTCTTCCCCCTGAGGCCCCTTTGGCCTCCTTGCTGTCCCTCGAATGCGGGGGCAGCAGGCCACAGCAGCACAGCACACTCCAGAACCTCTTCAGGCCTTTGCCTAAACGTTGTCTTCTCAGCACGGCCTCCCTAGGCCACCCTACTTAAAACTGCAAACCAGCACTTACCCCGCCCCTGCCTGAGCTCCTGCCTGCCCCTCCCTGCACGAGCATCAGTGTCTGACCGCCTTGGCAGTCACCTGTGGGGTGGACCCTCTCTCGCCCAGTGAGACTGTAAGCTCCACAGGGCTCGGAGGGCGGTGGTTAGTCTTGTTCTACTTTGTCCCCAGTGTCTAGAACAGCGCCTGGCGCATAGAAGATGCTCGATAAACATTTGTAAAGTGGCTGATTGTACTGTGGCTCACATGCCTAACCAACTCTTTACCTGTGCCTGCTGCAGGGAGAATACCAGGTTTTGCTAGAACTGTACACTGAAACTCGTGCCACCGTGGCCTGCGCCAATGCCACCATCATTTCCTCCTGACTGTGGCCTGTAGCAGAATCACAGCAAGCTCCTCTAAGAGAACTTCCAGCTCCTCAGACCGAATCTACTGCATAAAAACCAGCTGACGACAGACATAGGCCCTGCACAGAAGTCCCCCAAGAGCGCAGCTGCTCATTTCAGCCCCAGGACCAGACATCTCCAGACTGCACAGATGTAAGGAAGCCCACAAATTATCTGCTTCCAAGGAGCCTCTCGGGAGTCACTAAGCCGTCTCACATTAGAGAGAGCCGTCTCTAATTAGAGTCCTTCTTCTCTAATTAGCTACCTCACACGAGACTCACCTGTTTTCCAGCTCCTTAGAGCACTTCCTCGCGGTTACGGAGAATAAAGAAGGCTGGCCCGCCACTGTTCATGGCGATTTGTTCAAGGAATCTTCTACAATGCTGCAGTTAAAAAGTCGGTTCCTCCAGATACAAGTGTTGGGTGCCAGGGCTGCATAAGCAGTTCCAAGAAATTCAGGAGGATGATGGCCCGGCTAAAATCAGAGCCCTGGGAAAATGTGCCATTGCCTCTCCTGGTGGGGGGAGGAGGGGTGCAAACCCCCTGCCCTTGGACCATGATGGCCAAAAGTTGATGCAGACTCATGAATAGTGGCAGCACAGTCTCGCTCATCCAAACACTCATTTCACCTTCACCCCCCAAAGCATGATGATACTAGACCTCAGCCCATGCTGGCACTCATTACTGCATTCATTAATTCATTCCAGGAGTAACCACGGAACACTTAACGTATCAGGCACTGTGCTCTTAGGATACCTTCCTCGTTGCCCTCAATAAATGAGCAAGTTGCGTGTCCTATAGCCAGAGCCATTTCGGCAGCCCCGACTTCTCCTCTCCCGGGATGTGCAGATCACACAGTGGGCTCTGCAGCCCCTTTGCCATCCTGCGCCCCCCGCCCCAGCCCTCTCCTTCCAGTGTCACTGGGCCTGATGTCTGGCTCTCTTGCTCTTGCTAAGGGGCTGGAGTAAGATGGGTAGGTAGACTTTATCATTTGAAGATCTTTTATACACAAAAGTGCCACCATGTTAGAAATTAAAAGAGGAAGAAATTCCAGAGTTTAAAAAATGTTAGTTGCTACTAAACTATATGTACACAATTAAACCACCTGGAACAGCAGGCTGTAAGTGCTTGGTGAATCAAAACTTTAAAATCAGCATCTGGTTGGGGGTGGTGGTTTACATCTGTAATCCTAGCACTTTGGGAGGCCAAGGCAGGAGGCTCACTTGAGGCCAAGAGTTTGAGACCAGCCTGAGCAAGAGCAAGATCCTGTCTCTACAAAAAATAGAAAAATTAGCCTGACATTTTAGCACATGTCTACAGTCCCAGCTACTTGGGAGGCTGAGGCAGGAGGATCGCTTGAGCCCAGGAATTTGAGGTTGCTGTGAACTACGACAAACATCCCCAGGACTAGCAAAGGCCCTGGG
>CAUYSK010061013.1:0-37293 GCA_963575035.1 Avahi laniger
TGTTTTTTGGTTTCTTTTTTTAATTTTTTTTTTTTTTGGTGTTTTTGTTTTTTTTTTTTTTTTTTTTTAATTTAAAAAAAAAAAAAAATAATATTTTTTTTTTTTTTTTTTTTTTTTTATTTTTTTTTTTTTATTTTTTTATTTTACTTATAAAAATTATTCAAATAAATTTTTTTGTTTTTTTTTTTTTTTTTTTTTTTTTTTTTTTTTTTTTTTTTTTGCTTTTCTCTAGAATACATTTAAATCCAGGGGAAAAAAAATTCCTTTTTCTTCTTTGTCTTTTACCTTCTCTTGCACTAGACAAATCTCACTTAGAATGCATTTTCATCTTCTGTCCTGCCGATACTTTTATTTAGAAGCAGTATTTTTATTTTTATTTTGCCTCTAGCCCCTGCAACATGATTTCTAGTTTTCTTCTCTGTTGTTGATTATTTTCCAATACACTGATCAGCTGTCAAGTATTTGATCCCTGACTTCTATTTGGTTCATGGATAAGGGAGATGTGTGCTGGCAACACTTTGGAATATCCTTGGGCTTCTGTTGCAAATTTGTAGTACTTGAATATTTCTTTACAGTTAGTGAAGTATAAAGTTCTCACCTGAGGGGAAAAAGCTTAAAAGTCTTATCCAAAAGACACACAAGATTTCTCGAATATCAAAGAACTCTTAAAAAGCAATGTGTTGTTGATGAATCAAATACAATGAATCATAAAGTTTGCTTGAGTCTTATCTGAAATGCATATATATTTAAATAGAGCACAAGTGACTAAAAAGATGTAATGTACTTCATATGAAAGTACGTTACATAGATCTACCACATTTAAATCATTTGCATTCTCAAATAAATTCGTTATCCATATTACCCACATTCATTTGTTGTTTCAGGTATTTGCAATCTACTTGTGAGCTAGAAAATAACAGCTATCAAATTAAGAAGTACAACTTTGAACTCATGGGTATTTTTAAGAATTTTGCAAAAATTATTAAAGATATTGATTTGGAGAAATCGAATCAGTCATTTAACATCACCACTCTATAAATCCTAAAGAACTGCACAATCTTCCTTTGTACAGCATCTGCTCTGGATAATTTTGCTTTTAAGAACAACTTCTGCAGTGATTGAATTATTTGTTCATTTGGACCAGATTTTCTCTACTGTATTGCATATATAGAGAGATATTTCTTTGCAAATTCTTGCCTGGAATAGACAAGTCCAGTTTCTAACTCTGTTGTCCACAACCAGGTATTTTCATACTGATAACAATGGCTTCAGGTTTTCAGTGAAGTGGAAATTGTCCTTTTTCTCAGCTCTTCTTCTCAATCAAAATAGAGGGCACAATTGAAAGCTCTTTGGCAAGGCAGAGGAGTAGAGCTGTTTGAACTTACCTTTTTAGTGTTCCATGATCTTATTCTTTTATGCCACTATTACAAAAAGAGTCAATAAATTCTCCTGTGTAGACTTGCCATAAAATTATCTGCCCCACTCTAAAAAACATTATTTTTTCCTGATGTCAAACATTGACATTTTTATTTGGCTAAACAATTTCTCATAATCTTAAAGATATTCATGTATTTTACTTATATGTATTTTCTATTGGATTAGTGTTCTTTTATTTATTTTGTTAAATTTGGAAATGAATCTAAGTCATGCCTGTGCAATTTGTCTTTCTTGTGTGTTCTAACTCTTCAATTCCATTTGGTTACCTACAAATGAAAGACTTTGCGCTAGTTTCTTCACTTATTAGCTGAATTCTTCAAAAACCAAAGACATTCAAAAGGCATAAATTGTTCCATTTCTACTTCTTTTTATTGCTCACATTTTTCTATTGTTTACCTTACATTGTATGCTTATTTTCTAAAATTATCTAACAAAGCCATTTCATTAAGTCAGGTTTATGAACCTGATACAGAGAAAAATAAGTATGCTAACAATACAATTGTGTAATGTTCTTAGCAAAACGTCAAATGTTATGAGCAAAATTTCTACACAGTTGATGTAAGGGAAAAGCAATTTAGAGAACTGAACATAAATGTTAGGCACATATAATTTTAAAGTAGAGTATATATGATAAATTCTTGATGAACTGACTGTTACTACTATTCAAGCTCTGATATATGTCAAGATAATTCACTCATTCTTGACATTAGCCAGAGCTTGAATTGACATTTGTATAAATATGCTTACCTTGGTAATTTTGATATTATCTATAAATGTCTACTTGGTATTCAGTTTTGTAAAGTATAAGCAAAGAGTCTGTTAATTAACCAGACTTATAAAGTATTACTCGCACCCTTTTATTTTTGATAATTACTGATCATTAGAGATGCTCAAATTAGTTGCAAAATTAGTAATTTTCTATTTATATGTCCCGTATTTAACATTAAGTGAATACGCTTGAATTTAGCTGAATTTCAGGTTTCAGCAAAGATAATTTTTTAATTCAGATAAAGTAGAAGAAATGATAGTGGAAAAAAAAGGATACAGATTTTTAGAAAAAGTAAGCATGAAATACACTTAAGGTATGTAAAAGCTAGTGTTATGATGAAAGCTATTCATATATAATCTTGAAGTTGGAAGGGAAATTAATGATCAGCAAATTCAATCTCTTCATTTAACCAGTGAGGAAAATTATGTCCTGTGAAGTTTTAATGACTGCTTGTGATCACACCCTAGCTAATGGTTAAACTAGAGTAAAACTCACATCTCTAGCTCCTGGCTGCTATTGATGTGGTTTTGTTATTTCCATGAGGAGTTCTAGCCATTAAAGAGAGATGACAAGAAATTTAACTGAACAGAGAATATACGCCTCTACTTATTCTTAGATTATGATTTCTTTTGTTAATGACCTTCAGCTAAGTTTCAAAATACCAGTGCTTGGAAAGCTCCTCAAGAATAAGACCTTTCAGTGCTTATCATACTATAGTGACATGATGATGATTTTATGTGTCGATGTTGTCTTCTCATCAGTACATCATAAATCCTTGGAGACCCCTCCAGTATATTCAGGGAAACTACTCAGTGACACTGAACCACATTGAGACTAGATTAAAATAGAGTTTCCACACTGACTCAAACAGAATCAGCCAGTTCCATTACCCCTATGTGAAGTAGGACTCCTAGAGGTTGACATATTACCCCCATCATCTATGTAAGCTGTTGACACCTCTGAGTTCTAACTGCCTGCTGAATAGATATTAACGACAGCAATAACTAGTTGCCTCAAAGCCATAAATCTGAAATAGAGGATTTCACAGTGTCTCTCAGCTCTGAGATTCTCTCATAATCTCCCACATAGTAGTATCATACCAGCTACCAAAGGCAATAGTATATATCACAGAGTATAATAAATTTATCAGGTCCACTTCAAATAATTTTGTATTATTTGCTTTCCTGTGAAAAATCAAAGCTTTAACTTCCAGTCAACTTTCTGATTGATGGTTGAGTTGTTAGAGGTTTTTATTGATGTGTAGTACAGATACATGAAAATTAACGTCAATGTACTCTTCAGTGGATTTTCCCAGACTGTGCCAAACTGTGTAACTAGTGCCCAGATCAAGAACGATTATCCAGAAATTCATCTTGAATCCATTCCAGTCACTAACATCTCCACCCTCAAATCAGAACTACTTTCCTAAATTCTAACACCATAGAGTAGCTTTGACTTTTTTGTATGCTTTATGTAAATGGATTCCTACATTTCTGAATTCTTTTATTTGACATTATGTTTGAGAAATGCATCCACATTGTTGCATACAGATATACCCATTCATTCTTATTTCTCTATAGTATTCTACTGTGTAAATATATAAAATTTATTCATTCTTGCTACTGCTAGTGGATTTTTGGTAATTTCCAAATAGTAGTTTAGGCTACTATTCATAGTAGTATTGTATTCATTTTAATATATGTCTTTTGGTGAACATATGTATGCATTTCAATAGGATACATATTTAGGAGTTAGAATGCTGGGCCAGGGAAATGTTTAAGTTCAGTTTTAGTACATACTGCCAAACAATATTCCAAAGGGGTTTTATCTATTTACACTTCCCCATTCTGGCCAATACTGGTACTTTTTTTAACCTTTTCATTTTTGCCATTGTATAATAATAAGGATGTAATTTTGGATCATATTTTGAACTTAAACTTATGTTTCCCTGACTAATGAAGGTTTACTTGACAATCTTCTTTAATAGAAAGTATTTTCAATTGTTCTGCCAATTTTTGCACCAGTCATATGTATTTCTCTTATTATTAATAATTTATACAACCCCTTTATATATTCTAGATAGGAGTCCTTTGTCAGGTGGATGTATCACAGACACCTTTTTCATCTCATGCATTGTCTTCCCTCTCTATTAATAGTGTCATTTGATGAATGTAAAGTTCTTGTTTTTAATATCATAGTTTATTAATTTATTTCTTTTGTGGTTACTTTATTCTTATTCAGGAAATCTTTACTATCTCAAATTTAGTAAATTTTTTTTCAAATTTAGTAAATTTTTTACTAAAATATTTATTGTTTAACCTTTTATATTTAGATCTTCGGTCCATTTAAAATTGTGTGTGTGTGTGTGTGTGTGTGTGTGTGTACATATGTGTGTATGAATGATGTGAGGTAAAGGGCAAGATATATTTTTTCTTACATGGATATTCAGTTAACTCGGTACTTTTTATAGAAAAGACCATCCATTTGGCTTGCATTTCTGTGACTCATTTTAAGTACACTCACTTTAGGTTTGAACAGCCCAAAGCAGATTTTTAGTAAACAGTATTCTAGGGAGAGGATTCATGAATTAGTTAAATTTTATAGTGATAGTTTGCTCAGAAAAAAGTATTTGAAATAATTGAGAGAATCTAGATGTCTAGAAATAAATTATAAATTTTTGCTGTACATTTAATTTGCATATAACAATATAAAGTAGTTTATAATGTTTCTAATGTCCAGGCATTTTGATTTCTTTAAGGAAGTTCAATGTATCAAATAATTACCAATATCTTCAGATCATTACTTCTTTCAAAGTAAGTATACTGCGGAGAATAGGTAGAACTAATTTTCTCAATAGTATCTCCTTTGATAATGATTTCACAACATTTGCCACCTATCTGCACTACGAAAAATTATATTGCACCAAGGAAAATATTCTTCTCTTTGGAAAACTACAAAGGGAGGAGTGTGGGCCTTAGATTTAGACTAGATCAGGCACTTTCAGGGTGGGATCGCTGTAGACTGGGCCTTAGATTTAGATAGATCTGTTTCCACTGTGAATTTAGGGGGAAAAAAAACACATACTGTCTGAGTCTTGGTTTTCCACTCTGTAAAAATAAAAACATTTTTAAAAAATGAAAACAATAATAATGCCTACCCTACAACATTATTATGATAATAAAAGATGTTTATAAAACATCTTTCCAAATAAGAGATTCTGAGGAAATAATCTTTTTGAAAGAGAGAGAATGTGGTGAAATGCAAATTGCTTGAATCTGATAGTCAAATTGACTAAATTCAAATGTCAGCTCTGAATTTTCAGTTTAAAATATCTTTGGCTCTTAGCTCATAATTCATATCACTCTGCCTCTTCTAGAATATCTATAAAAATGGAGAAAATGACACAAAATTCTGAAAAAAAACTAAAATGGTCAATTTGCCAGAATCATTGGAATTTGCTTAAGAAAAGCAATAAGAATTTTACTCATGTTTACCTCATGAAAGAAAGTTAGAAAAACACTTCAGCTTCTCATACTGCCTCTCCGCAGTATGATACTCGGAGCTCAAGCGAGGATACTAATCAGAAAATTACCAGTCTGTTTTTCAACTTCTTGGATATCATATTATTTCCTGTAGGACACACTGCATCCTATCCTGTATTGTATATCAAATTACATTTGTCTGTACGAAGTGGCCAGAATAATAATTTGCCTCCATGCATCTTTATATATCTTTGAAAAAATGAGCTCTCAGAACTCAACAGAACAGAAAGTGAGAAGACCAAGTAGAGACAGATAGGATGATTTGTGCACACTGAATTCTGGGAGGTATAGTATTCTTAAGCAAAATTCTGGAGGAAGATCCTTGCCAGCAGTATTTGGGAATTTTAATTTTTCATAAATTATACCAATTCTCATGTCAGAAAACTAGGTAATTCATTACTTATTTGCCAACTCGGTCCAGCAAAACACACTATAAAAATCATGTCTCAATTCTGAAAATTGGAAGAAGAGTTATGAATTCCAGTCTGTCTTCCAGATGGAGATCAGAAAAATCAGCTATCAGGCAAGTAGATATTGAATAAGATCAAGAGCAATCCAAAATCTCAGTGTTGGGTATAAATAGATACATTCTTCTTAAAGTAATGATAGCTGGAAAAATAGAATTCGTCCCACAGCATAAGGAAAAGAAAACATCATTTTGGGTACTTAGAAGAGAAAATAAAGCATTTCAAAATCATTATTAAACGTAGGCATAGAAAGTCTATAATACTGTTTGAAACTCTCAACACAATGCAATTAAATATGGCCATAAGAAAAAAGAAGCATAAAATCATAGGAACAGAATTAGATGAGACTAAATACTACTGAGAGGGGAAAACTGGATAATATTGAAAGACAATTTTTCAACGTGGAATTAAATTGTTCATTGGAGACAATCAAAGAGCAGAAATAGTATTAAACAAAGTTGAGGCCGGGCGTGGTGGCTCACTCCTGTAATCCTAGCACTCTGGGAGGCGGAGGCGGGTGGATCGCTCAAGGTCAGGAGTTCGAGACCAGCCTGAGCAAGAGCGAGACCCCGTTTCTACTAAAAAAATAGAAAGAAATGATCTGGACAACTAAAAAAATATAGATAAAATCAGCCGGGCATGGTGGCACATGCCTGTAGTCCCAGCTACTCGGGAGGCTGAGGCAGAAGGATTGCTTGAGCCCAGGAGTTGGAGGCTGCTGTGAGCTAGGCTGACGCCACGGCACTCACTCTAGCCTGAGCAACAAAGCGAGACTCTGTCTCAAAAAAAAAACAAAACAAAGTTGAAACGAAATGCACAGGACATATTGGTGAAGTGTTCTTAGAAAAAAAGGAAAAACGCAAAAGAGTTTCCAACGATTAGAAAGATATTGATAGATATAAAAGTCAGAGAAGGAAGATATAACATATTATTAATAGATATTATTAAATATATATTAACTTTATTAGATGTGCTAATGATATTATATCAGAAGATGCCATCATTCCCAGAAAATATACTCAAAATGCAGATAAAATGCCATGATGTCTGCAACTTACAGCTGATTGAGCTTAATATGCACAAGCAACTGTGTGCACATGGACACACACATCCATCTATAGATCTATTTGTGTGTGTGTGTACATATACACACATACACATGTAGACAGAGAGAGGAGAAAGAGAGATATGAAGCAAATGTGGAACATATTAACAATATGTAAAATATGTGAAAGGCATATAGAAGTTTGTTGCCTTATTCTTTCCACTTAAAAAATAAAATTTATATTTTTAAAATTAATATATGGGAGAGGGTAAAATTAAAGGAATGTGATTTATATAATCCAAGTAAAATTTTGAATTGTAAATAAAAATTTTAAAAAACTTCACAGATACATGGGGACAAACAAAAACGGATTATAAAAAATCAAAAATATGGTTGATCTCAGATTCTTCTGCTGCAACACTAAAGGCCAGAAGGTAGTGGAAATGTCTGCAAATATTTTAGAGAAAGTATAGCAACATAAGATGCTTACATAGTTCATAAGTCTTTGATGAAAGTTAATGAAAAGCATCATATACACTAAATCAATTAAGTGCACACGCCATTCTTGGGGGAAAAGAGGAATTTAACTGAACAAGGCATCACAAGTAAGAGAAGAAATTAGATAGAAAAATGGACAGTTATTACCATCATATAAAACATATAGCTGTCAATAAAGTACAGTACACTGAAGTAAAAAGAAACATTTATAGCAAAAACATACATACAAACTTAGATTCTATTAAGAAAGATTGAAAAGCTGGAGAGGAATAGAAAGAGTACATAAAAAAAGTCAGAAGGTGCCATTTTATTTTTGAATTTAATAATCAATGAACTATCACTGAAGGGCTGTTAGGCTGTTTGTTAGGTTGGGAAAAATTGTTAAAATGTAAAAACGCCTACTTTCCAAATCAATACATAAGATATAGAAACAAAACACCATTGAAGTAGCAGAGGAAAGAACAGGTACAAAATGAATGCATTAAAGAAATGATGGCTTAAACCAAGATTGCAGAATTAGGACAGAGCATAATGTTGAATGTTCTAGTGATGAGGAAGGAGAGATGTAATTTGACAGTCCATGTCGGAGAGAGGATCCTCAGTTCGCAAAAGAGCAGTGTGTCTTTCAGAGCAGAGAAAGTAAAATGAAAAAACATCACTGAATTGGAAGTGGAAATTGACTTTCTAAGACCAAGTACTTTAGGCAAACTGTACTTCTTTGGGTCTTCTTATCTATGTATTTCTCCATCCCTTTTGAAATGTAATTTCATCAAAGCATAGAAGCTCTCTCTTTTTTCATATATAGCAACTTAATATTAATAAAATATATTCCTTTTCGATATTCATTTATCTTCTAGTTCTCAGACCAGATTTTATTCTTCTCATGCCCTGAATATCTGCAAAGAGCAAGCATCGACTACAGACAGAGGAGTCTTTCCTATTCTGCATGGGCAGTTCACTGAGTCTGAGAGCAGGACTGCTAGTGACCATTTTAAAACAAAGGTTCTTCACAGTTTCCTCAATTTATATGTTCGGTTTTAAATGTATCTCAAGTTTTAACAAAGGCAACATGGAAAAAAAAATCCACAATCTAAATAAGGAGAAAAACATACATATGTGAATTTTTTAGATTGCTTAAAGATAACAATGAGCCTTCTAAAAATGTGTGATATGTTCCCTATTCAAAATTACCCTAAGTACATGTCAAATTTTAACTCTCTGAATCAAATTTGATCCTTACCATGGTTGTTTAGAATCTCATATTCCAAATTATTCATAGCTTTACGTTACTTTATTAATAATATAAAATTCAGTGAGAACACGTGTTTATCAAGACAAAAGATGTTTTATTTTAATGTTATGTTAAGTTGTTATAATATTAAAAGCTTCAAAAATACATTTTATAAATATTTTATAATTGAATGTTGGGACCGTGTAACAAACAGTCTGTACAATAAGTCTGCTTCAAAACTTTAAAAATGTTTTTCTACCAAAATAAGGATCTTTAAAGTGGTTTCATATAATTTTTAATATGCTATTAAAGATGGAAATTTGCATCATATTCTAATGTTCTAGAGACAAACACACTATATTTTACAAAGAGGAAACAAAATTCAAATGAAAGATAAATACAAGTATCTGCAAAATGGTATGCAAATAGTTGAAGACTAAAATTCTAAATATTTATTCTAAAGTTATACATCAATATTCAGTTCTATTCTCTGGGTATGGAAACACCTGATACTCTAATAATGATATTATTTTCCCAAAATATATCTCCAGAGTTTGAACACAGTCTGATCATATTAAAAGACCAAGTCAATGAATACTTTTATATAAATAATTCATATAAAATATGGTAAAACCTCTCCAAAAATGTAGTCTGCTGCCTGCCTATACCACTTTCATCCAAGTATAAATTATCCTTATAAATATTAATACAATTGTTTTAATTCAAACTTAAATGTGAAATCTGTAACCATAACACCTGAAACAACACTATGGGTCCAATTTATTGGCTTGAAAAGTAGTATTGGATTCATATGTGAATTTTTCTTGAAGATTTTTATTTCAAAGCACTTTGCTATCATATTATTTTATGTTCAACATTCATTTTTGCTGCATTTATCTACTCTGCCTATTTAATTAAATCATCATTGCACTCTGATGTTTTTGCTAATTTTGGATGATGGACCCATCATTGTTTGTTTATAAAAACTGATTGGAAACAAGGCATTCATTATGTCGTGCCTGATAATCTGTTCACTTAATTATCGCAGGGCAGTTGCTGTAGTCGTATCTTTGTTATCAACAAGTTTTTATAAATAGTATGTTCTCTGTTGATTGATTTTCATTGGCAATGTAGTCTTTATATTTGTCGTCACCAAATTCTTGTCACTTGTGCTAGCTTATGAAATGATCTGCTAATGCACGGAAAATTATGTTTCCAAGAAAATCTACATCTCAGTCATTTCTTTAATAAATCTTTGATCCAAAGATATGCTATTTGGGCAAATTAACAAATAGACTGCTATTCCCGAAGTGTCTAGCAGTCGCTGCTACAATCAGCTTCCCTAATGAATTGCCTACATTTGTTGTTTTGTTGAAATCTAGTTATTTTGAAAACCTTCTCAATCTTTTACATCATGGCAAACTCCACTGTGAAAAATAAATTCCTACATACAGTTCGTGAGCACTTGAAAACAGAAGAAATGTTATCTTTGAAAATAGATCTTTGAGTTGATTGTCATTACAGAAAATGTACTGGAGAGGCAGGTGAAAGAAATAATTGAGCTGTGATTTTCTTAGTCCTCTTTTGCTGTTATAACATTGAAATTGATATTGATTGTTTTGAATGATACAGAAGGAAAACAGTCAAAATCTGCAGAGTTTGCATAAGATACAGGAAAGTGATAACTTGCCTTTCCCTTTTAACCATATGTATATATCAAAGGTGGGCTTAAAAAAATCCATCCAGAGATTTCCTAAAGAGCCATCATCACAAGAATTTAGCGTCCTTTGCAGCATTAATGATCTGCATTCTGAGCTACAGGAATGGCCCATGAATGTCCACGTTTATGTAGCCACTTCATTCAACTTGCATTCATTAAGAATTTGAAAAGTTTCTGATTCAGACCTTATAAAATTTTATTTGAAAAGGTATTATCTACAGTCAACCTCTACATTGCCAATAAATATGAATTTATAATTCTAAGTTATAAATTTATGAGTATTGCAACCAGAATTGCCAAAAGTATTGTTCAGAATATTTATAGATTATCAGTCTGGGCAGGCAGTTATTCTGGGTATTGTATAAAATAATAAAAAAATAAAACATAATCACAAATGATTATAAATAATATAATAACTTACAACACGTTAGAATAACCAGAATATTATGCACAAAGGGGAGTTTTAGAAGCCAGGAAAAAAAACAATATGACTTCTTTTTGACACTCTAGAAACTGTCAAAATCATAACTCTTATTTCTGGAGTAGGCATTACATAATGTATTATCTTTAAAACCAGCATGAAATATTCCAAACACCCAAATAAATTTTCACTATTCAATTGCACATGTTAATACTTTGTGACATTTCCTTCAGATCACGATTTAAAAAACAAATAAAACTTTATAGTTTAAGACCCACTTTCTTATCGTTTGCCTCTCAAATTCTTTTCATACATAGTCACTGATCCCTAGTGTTTAAGATTTCAATGCATATTTTTATAATTTGACTATAAGTACAATTATCCATAAACAACATAAATATTGTGTGCTTTAAATTTCTACTTAAGTGGTAGTACATTCTGTATATTGTTCTGTAACTTGTTTCCACCATGTTAATTAGAGATCTAGTTCACTCTTTCACCAGCTTCATTATTCCATTGTACGATTGCACCATATTCTGTACATTCAACTTGAGAGAGATAGGTTGTTTTTATTTTTTGCTGTTAGAAAACAGCAAACATGCTGTTTTTATGCTAAGTTATTAATTTATGAGTATTCCAACCAGAATTGCCACAATTATTGTTCAGAATATTTATAGAATATCAGTTTGGGCAGGCAGTTATTCTGGGTATTGTATAAAATAAAAAAACAAATAAAACATAGTCACAAATTATTATAAATAATCTAATAATTTACAACACATTAGAATGTGTTTTTATGCTGTTCTGTTGGTATATATATTTTATACATTAAAATACTTTTATATATGCCTAGAACAATATAAAAGTTTTAATTACTATGTCTTTACAATCATGAACTGTCAGTCCCATTTTATTCATATTTTTTAATATCATCTAGAGATCCATATATATTCTGTTCACTGAAGCCAAGCTTTATAGTAAACTATGTTGTGTTTAGTGAAATTTCATTGGATTTATAGATCAAATTGCAGATAATGGACATAAGTAGGTAAACTATCTATGAACATGGTATACCACACAATTTATTAAAGTTTAATTTTATGCCATTAAATGTTTTATAATTTCCTCTGTAAGATTTTGCTAGATATTTTTCCTCTATGATGAATATTTTTTGTTGCTATCATTTGGGCTATTTTAACTATATTTCCCAGTTGTTGTAGCTAGCAAAATTATTGCTTTTGAAATATTAATTTTATATTCAATAAACTTACTCAAGTTTTTTTTAATTGGTTCAGATATTTTTTAGATTCCCTTGAATTTTCTACGTAAGCCATCATATCATTTACAAATAATGAGAACTATCTTTCTTTCCAATCCTTCTAGCCATTGTCTATATTTTAATATTATTATGTGGGTTAGGAGCACTCGTAAAATGCTGA
Source organism: Avahi laniger (assembly GCA_963575035.1). NCBI lineage: Eukaryota > Metazoa > Chordata > Mammalia > Primates > Indriidae > Avahi > Avahi laniger. Next base: position 12,570 of record CAUYSK010061013.1, read on the forward strand.
ATTGATAATGGCAACAACAGACATTATTGCTTTATGCCTGATTTTAATAAAAGGAAATTTAAGATTTCAAAATAATAGTTAACACAAACATATTTGTTTCATTCATTTTGTTCCAGTTCCCCTGTATATGTCCGTATATAATAACTTTAATTATAAATTAAAATACACATACATATATCTCATCAAAATAACCCATGAAGTAGTTGCTACTATTATATTCTTTATATAAATGATACAAGGAAAACAAAGAGAGATTAAGTGATTAGCTTAAGGTCATACAGCCAGTTAATCACAAAGACATTATTTGAGCAAACGCAGTCCAGCTCCATGTCCAAGCTTATACTACATATCATATATTATATAATATGTAGTACATATAGTACATGCCATATATATAGGATACAGTGTTTATTTATATTATGCTGTACTGTTTTTTGAAGGATGATGAGAAATTTCTTTTCTGTACCACTTTTGCTTTATGTATTTATCATAAATCATCTTGATCATTTTGAATAATTTGTCTTCTATTCATGGAGGTAATCATATGGGTACTTCCTTTAATATGTTAACATGATTAAGTATATCAATACGTGTTTCTAATATTCATATGTCTTTGCGATCTTGTCATTAATCCATCTCGACCAAGATTTTTTTTAGTATACATTGCTGCATTTGGCTAACTAATATTTTGACTAGCAGTTTTGAATAAATTAGATTGTAATTTTTCTTTTTATGTGATTCTTGTTTGGTTTTGGCATCAAGTTTGTACTCGTCTAAAAAATGTACTGGAAAGAAATCTGTCTTTATCTACTACAGCAGAAATTTGCATAAAATTGAAATTGTTCATGTTTTTAATGTTTTGGGAGCACACTAGCCCATTTGGGCTAGTTTTTACTGTGGGAAAGTTTTTCACTATAGATCCAGTGTCTTTGGTAAATACAAATCTATTCATATTTTTAATTTTTACTTGATTCAGTTTTGTTTGGTAATATATTTTTAAGATATTCAGTTTTTCCAAGTGGTAAGGTTATTAGCATAAATTAGCATAATTTGGTTGCATAAATTTATTTATAGTATTTGGGAGGTGTTATTTGTAGTTAAGACTTGTTTTCTTTCATAATATTGTTTCTTTGAATTCCCATCTGTTTTTCCTTGACCATCTTATCAGATAATATGCCACTATAACAAGCTTTTTAAAGATCCTTTTTATTGCAGTTGCATTCTATTTTACTAACTGTAATACTTTGTATTTGTCATATTCCTTTACCTACTTTCTATGGATTTATTTGGTTTTCTTTTTATAACTACTCATACATTTTCAGCTTTCATTTTCTAACATTTAAGGCTGAAAATTATCTTCTAAGTACAGTTTTTATTTATTTTTATTGATACATAATAGTTATACTTATTTATGTGGTACACATTATATTTTGATACATGCATACAATATGTAATAAATAAGAGTAATTGGAATATTTGTCACTTCAAACAATTTTTAACCAAATCTTGTGTTTTAATATGCAGTATTTTCATTCGTATTTACCTCTAAGTATTTTCTCGTTTTCATTATAATTTCTTATTTTATACATGAACTGTTCAGTAGTATGCTATTAAATTTACAAACATATAAGATTTTTTTTTCTTTGTTTTCATTTAATGACCAGAGAACATTGTATGGTATATGTTCTTGGACAGCTATTGTATTTAGATTTTCTATATCTTGACTAGTTTTTCCTCTGTTTAAAATAAAGTCATGTGTCATATAACGATGTTTCAATCAATAACTGATCACATATACAATGATGTTTACATAAATTATAATGGAGCTCAAAAAAATTCCTATTGGCTAGTGACATTGTAGCCATCATAACATCATAGCAAAATGCATTACTCATATGTTCATGATGATGTTGGTGTAAACAAACCTACTGTCAGTCATATAAAAGTATAACACATACAATTATGCACAATACATAATACTTTATAATAATAATAAACAATTATATTGCTGGTTTATATGTTTACTATATTATACTTTATATCACTATTTTAGAACGTACTACTCTACTTATAAAAAAAAGTTAACTGTAAAATAGCCTCGGGCAAGTCCTTCAGGTGGTATTTCAGAAGAAGGTGTTGTTATCATTGGAGATGACAGTTTCATGCTCGTTATTCCCTGAGGACTTTCCACTGGGACAACATGTAAAGAGAGAAGACAGTGGTCCTGACCCTGTGTAGGCCCAGAATCATGTATGTGTGTGTGTGTCTTAGTTTTTAACGAAATAGTTTAAAAAATTAAAAAAATTTTAAAAATTTTAAAAATAAATAAAAGCTTATAGAATAAGAGTATAAAGAAAGAAAATATTATTGTACAGCTGTACAATGTGTTTCTGTTTTAAACTGTTATCATAAAAGATTCAAAAAGTTAAAAAAAATTAAAAGTTTATAAAGTAAAAAATTTACAACAGACTATGGTTAACTTATTATTGAATAGATATTTCCCTCCAAATTTAGTACAGCCTCAGTGTACAGTATTTATAAAGTCTACAGAAGTGTACAGTAATGTCCTGGGCACAGGACATTCACTCACCATTCACTCAACGATTCACCCAGAGCAACTTTGAGTCCTGTAAGCTCTGTTCATGGTAAATGCCGTATAGAGGTGTATCATTTTTTATCTTTTATATCATATTTTTACTGTGCATTTTCTATGTTTAGATGTATTTAGATACCCAAATACCATTCTGTTGCAAATGCCCACAATATTCAGTATAGTAACATGCACTACAGGTTTGTAGCCCAGGCGCAACAGGCTGTACCACAGAGCCTAGGTGTGCAGTAAGCTATACCATTAAGGTTTGTGTAAGTATACTCTATGGTGTTTGCACAATGACAAACTCACCTACCAATGCTTTTCTCAGAACATATCCCTGTGATGTATGACTATAGTTATTTCTAACAGCATTGTCTTAAAACTTCCTGCTATGATGATAAATTAGTAAATTTCTCCTGCTCAAAACTTACCGTTAGAATAAACTCTGAAAGCTTGCAAAGCTCTGAATGATCTGGACACCCCTTTTCTCTTCAGCTCTGCCACTCTGCTTCATGGCCCACACTGTGAGCACTAAGCTCTTTCGGTTTCCAAATCCTAACAAGTTCTGTCTTGCCTCTGGAGCTTTGTTCAATAAGCAGCCCCATCCCTGTCATCGGTTAAAGTTCTCAGTTTAGTAACTGCCAAGAACACATAAGGCTAAGGAAGGGGGCCCTGTCATACTTACTCACTTTGTCATATTTTGGCACTATGTTTTAGTTCTCTTTTTTGTGTACTTCCTGAAGTTAAGGACAATGTCCATCTCCATCACTGTTGAGCCCTCAGGATGTAGTGCAAAATCTGATACATAGGAGGTTCTCCACAAATAAACAAAGAAACTTTTTTTTTTGAATGAATTAAATTTCAACACTGGGATTAGAAGATAAATACAGAGACCCAGAAATGTAATTTCTCATTTTTAAAATAAGTATTTTTAAAATAACTATTTATTTAAAATAAATATTGTTTTATTTATTTATTTATTTATTAAAATTAGAACACAACTGTACATATTTTTAGGGTACGTGTGATATTTTGATACATGCATACAATGTGTAATGATCAAATCCGAGTATTTAGGATATTTACAACTTCAAGCATTTATCAGGTCTTTGGTGTTGAAAATATTTCAAATTTTCTCTTGTAGGTATTTTGCAATATATAATAAATGATTGTTACCTATAGTTACCTATAGTCACCCTCCCATTATCAAACATTGGAACATATTTCTTCTATCTACCTGTATGTTTGTATCCATTAACTAACCTCTCTTCTTCATTGCTTGACAAAAAAAACGAAGAACTTTTCGTAGCAGTGAAATCCTTATTTAAAATGTAGCCTTTTAATTACATACAGCTCCTCTGTCATCCAGCAAGACGATAGAACAGCAAATCCGGAAAGACAGTAGAGAAGAGATATATTCACCACTGATGCTGCACTTCTCTTGGATATTGAATGATCCCTTTTACATTTTTAAGATTCTCACCTTTGCTGCTTATTAGAAAGGGAAAAAAAAAGAATTCTAATACTGAGAGTGTATTTTCTGCATTGTCCTGCAGAATTGAAAACTCTTTCCTGTTGGTAATTTTCTTAAAGCTAATGGTTTCTTTTATATATATATTTAAAAAATGGACAAACCCCTTTCTGTACAGTGTTTCATCTCCATAACAGCCTGAGTCTTTGAAAAGTTTGGGTCTTTAATGTATAATATTATAATATAAAAAAAAGGAAGACAAGAAATCTCATTCCCGACCTCAGCTGGTCGGCTTATTGAATATCATCTTCTTTTAATTTAAGAACTACTCAGATACTGTTTTCCAAGTGTCTTATTTTGAGTTACTCTCAGTAATTTACTGCTATAATTTATAATCACATAGAGTCCCACAGGTTAATTACAGAATCTCCTGTGTAAAAAATATATTTTCCTTTCATTCGTTTCAATGATGCAGCCTTTATTTCATTTGGCATTCTCTAGTTTTTCTACTACAGAAATGGTAAGTAGACTGGCTCGGGCTGACCTATCCATAATTTTACAGGCCTTTTTCTTAACCCTTACATAATTCCTTTTCAAACTTACAAAACTAGTTCTCCTATCTTTTGTACTACATTGTGGTTTCATTGACCATAAATTCTTGCTGTTGATGGAAAAAAAAAATCTAACATTTTGCCTTTACAAAAATCTTCTAAACTTTTGTATAGAAGAGAGTTCTGCAAAATGGAGTTTGGTGAGAAATGTGCATACTTTATAATTACCCCACCCAACACATACACATACATATATAATTATTGCTTTCCCATATAGTAACAATTATTTTCTTACTAAATGGAATCTGTCTATAAAATATCTCCATTATTAATAGTAAATAAATACATTCTTATAATAGTTGAAACTAAGTGCTTTAATGGCAGCTCCTCTAGAAAAAAAAAACTATTCTTTATAGGTACTTCTCATATAGAACTAGTTTTCATAACATAAATTGTGATGATGTGATTAATTTCTTAGGGAGCATTGTTTGCATAATATGGGCCACTGTTTTTATACTTCAGTATGACACTTGAGGTCAATATGGGAGTTGAAATCGGGGATTAATATTTCTAAAATAGTAAAACAATAGAGTATAAGTGGAATTCTTTTTTAGAGTTGATTTACATTTTATTATAACAACAGGTGATAATGGATTTTTAATCATTATAGTTTGACAATAAGAAAAGAAAGGTCATTACTTTTCAAATAAAACTAGAGGCAAACACTAGCTTTTCTTGGAGATATTTAGGTTTTACAGCTTTCTTTTCAGAACCATCAAAAATAAAAACAAACCCCATTATTGTTAAAATTTTTCCACTGTAAAATAACATTATTGTTGTGAATCTAAATCTAGGGACTAACTACCAACCCTCTTTATTTTTTCATTAAATAAAAAACAAAGGGCATCTTAGAAAAGCAACTTTCTCATTACCAACAGTAGAGGCTGTACATCTGGTGCAGGGCATAGTAATTGGAAATACAGACTGGAATTAGATTGCCTGGGTTTTAAATCCAAGTTTCATTACAGGCAAGCTCTGCAATCCCAGGAAAGTTACTTGACCCCACTAAGCCTCATATTTAGCTATGAAATAGGGATAAATAATAATTCATCTCATAGAGTTGTTGTGAGTATTAAATGAGCTAAGTACTTAGTATAGTATCTAGCATACAAGTGCATAACAAATTTTAGTCATCATATCTATTACAAAATTAAGAAATTGCAATTTTGAATGTGTTAATAGTTTCCCATGTCAACAACATCTAATCACCACTTACTTAGGCACAATATTCTAAATAAAAATTCAACTGTAAATTCACATAAAATTTAAAATAAATACTGTACAATTTTTTAGCTGTTGTTTCTTTAACAAATTTTAATCCTCTTTTTTTCCTAAAATGGAGTGATAGCTTCAACTGTTTACTGAAGCTACTGTGAAATACGAAGTGAATACAGAGGAAGAAACGCATTGCTGTTAAAACTCCAGTTATGGTGGACACCTTGTTGAGTAGGGATACAGTTTCCTACACCCCAAATTTGGTTCTGATGTGGAGACATTATGCCACATGTATACCAAGAAGATATGAAACCTAATAAGGCTTTCTGGGAAGAGCAGGACAAGCTTCTGAAGAAGGATCAAAAATATCTTGGGAGAACAGGGAAAGGAGACTGGTTTGACTTTTATCGTGGTTAGTGGATGGTCTCAGTGAGGGTCCCACGTACATGATTTGAACCTCCTACCAGGCTCCAAAGGAGGGAACACCAGGCTTTCTTATCAACTTGTCCAAATGTAGAGAAAAGAGGAAAGGGCAGAAGTGTTTGAAAGCTTCAGCGGTGGAACATCAAAAATGGACTAAGTTTCTTTAACCATAGACTCTAATTTTGCAGGGGGAAAAACTCTAATGAATAAAATTTTCTCAAGAGGATATATATATATATACACACACACACATACACATGACCATCCTCAAAATAAGACACTAAGAGTAATATTTGAGAAGATTGTGTCTTCTTCATTTGAATTTCACTTTTTTTGAAGCATTGTAAGTGAAGTGAAAAAAATCTGTATAGGAATAGTTTATGAATAAAATTGGAGTCAGACAAAAAATTAACTGTTGAATAATTAAGTCTGAGATAATTCTTTTCCTTTGCCAGTGGTTTGATCTAAGCTATCTGGTTATTCTTAAAACAAGATAACATTATAATAGTTTATGGTATCTATTTTGTATCCAAGAACTAAACTGTATGTGTTTGCCATTCTGTTCTTCATCTGAGCCCGTAATTCCCAGAAGAATCAGGGTCTTGATATGAGGGCAGACCTCTTTGAAGAAGAGTTGTTGAATGATGCCAGAGAAAAAGGAGCAAAAGAAGTCATCCAGAAACCAATTTTGACTAAAGAATAAGAATCCATACAAGGGAAGAATAAGCTTCTGGAGAGACATGAAGAAGTCTATCTTGTTTACCATGGAATGGCAACAACAGCGCTCAATAAGTAGCATGGACAAAGGGGGAAGGAAGAAGGGTGATTCAACGTAAGCAGCAATGGATCTGAAAGAAGGCTTGACTTCTATAATACATCTTGGTCCACATAGATAAGAAGAGTTTGAACAAGATGCTGTCCACATTCTAAGGCTATATTTGTATTTTTGTTTTACTATTAATGTCTTATTTTGAGGATGATCATATATATATCATACATATATTCTCCGTAATTCTATGTGTACTTTCATATCCATCTGATACTTCAGATGGGCCTAATGTCTTGGAGCCCATTCCAGGATGCTTGATCCCCAAAACAGAATACCTGCAACTGGACTACCTTCTTCCCTTGACACAGTATTTATTTCATTTTGTATTCTGAATTGCATTTGAATTTCTGAATTTATCTGAAGCCCTGAATAGGTAGGTTAGTGAGTGATTGATGAGGCAGAAATGCATTGAGTTTCACCATGAAGAATATATAGCACTATATGAAAAGAAATAGAAGATTAAGGCATACAACCCAATATTTGTACTAAGAAAAATGAGAGAATTGAGGGTAAAGAAGAAGCACAGTCAAAAGTGGAGGGGAGAGAGAGTGAGACAGAGAAAGAGAAACAATTGCCAAGCCACAATACTTTGGTCCTAAAATTTGTTAAGGAATGCAGAAAATTAAAAGTGTCAAATCAAAATGTCTTACTGAATTTTTCTGAACTCTATTGTGAAGATATTCTAGGAATAATTAAAGTAGTGCCACAGTTGAGAACAGAGGAAGAATTTCACTGACATGAAAATCGAGAGTATTAATTAAAGCAAAAAAAAATGATACCATTTGGAAAAGTGGCTTAAAAAAATAGTATCTAAGATACCTAGGGGTGTAGGGGAAAATGCAGTTTAGTGTTCTGCTTATATACCAGTTACATGACATTTTTCCATAAATATTCAAGGATTTTAAAATGTATATATCCCTTGAATGAGTGATTTTACCTCTAGGAATTTTTCTGAAGGAAATTATATTGTGTAGCAAAAATGATTTATCTAGTAGAAAGATCTAATAGCACTATTTGTAAAAGTATGAAATTGGATACAACATAAATGCTGGACAATAAGTGATTGGTTTAATAAATTATGACATAATTTTGCACAGTTATGGAACATAACTTATTGACACATCCATTAGATGGACCACTATGGAACCATTAAAAATCACACTGAGGAAAATTATTGCATTATATAAAAATACTCCAAATATGAAATAATAAAGTGAATTCTAATATGATATGAACAGAATTATCTAATTTTTATTTGTAAAAAGTAGTTTTCATGCATATTTAAAAGAGATGACTCTAAAATAAAACTCTAAGTGATTATTTCTAGAAGAGTAGATTATAAGTTTTTTTTTCAGTTTTCTTCTTCACGTGTTAGTGGATTTTGCATAATGTTATAATAAATATGTGGGAGTTCTACTAGCACTGAATTTTTAAAAATTGAACATCATTAAAAATCATAACAGGCCAATACTGCATAATTTCACTTATGAGGTATTAAAAATAATTAAACTTATAAAAGCAGAAAATAGTATGCTGGTTGCCAGGCACTGTGTGGTTGTCAGGCAGGGGGAAATGGGAAATTGCTATTTAATACATAAAAAGTTTCAGTTATGCAAAATGGATGAGTTCTAGAGATTGGTTGTACTACATTACACTTATAGTTTGCAATACTGTACTGGCCTAAAAATTTGTTAATGAGATAGATCTCACGTTATCTGTTCTTACCATAAAAAAAGATATTACATTATTTGGAGGACTTCTACTTCTAGCAAAGATGAAGTAAGAAGGAACAGATTTATTAGCCTGCCTAAAACAAATAAAAATAAGTAAAAACCAGATAACATAGAAAACGACAGTTCTCAAGATATTGGTCATCAGTTGAAAAAGGACAGTGATCACTGAAAGAAGAAAAACAAATGAGGTGACTCCTACAATTGCTCCAGATTACTAACTGAAGAGAGATTCTGGGTACAGAGAAGGGCAACACAAGTATTAATAGAACACGGCAGGCACCAGAGTTGAGGAAATGAAGCTGCGAATCTACAGCTAAGCCATCCAGAGTTCACAAGATGAATACTGGAAGGGAGGGAGCTATACAGAGAATTCCTAAAAGCTTCACATTTTTCCCTTGAAGTATTGAGCTGAGTACTGATCAGGCCATGCACGTAAAGACACTACACAGAGCTGGGAAATAACCACACAAAAGGATTAGAGGAAATAATTATTAGTGATTACACAGGGATGAAAATAGTGTCTTTTCCCATAAGCACAGTAGAAAACCTCATAATTAATGGGGAATTGGGAAAAGTTCTCAGAAATGTTTTGCCACTGTGCCAAAGCAGTAGCAACATGATCACGTTAGCCAAGAAGATGGATCTCAATTTAAAAATCTCATTTTCCATTTTAAAAATCTAGATAAGGGGATACAAATTAAATGTAAGCTAAACAGAATAAAAGATGAAAAATTAGAGCAGAAATTAGTGAAATAAAAAGGAGAAAAATTACAGCAAAAAAATCAATGAAACCAAAAGTTGGTTTTCTCAAAAGATCAATGCAATTGAGAAGAATCTGCTGCACTGATCACTACAAAGAAAGAAGGCACACAAATTACCAATACCAGGAAAAAGAGAGGGGATGTGACTACTAACTGTACAGCCACTATAAGGAAAATCAGCACATACATGAACAATTTTATAATGATAAATTTGACATTGTAGACAAACATGACAAAATTATTTAAAAGATAGAAACAAAGCTCAATCAAAAAGCAACAGATGATCTAAATAGCCTTATATCTACTGAGGATATTAAATATATAATTAAAAAACCTCTCACAAAGAAAGCTACATGATAATATCCCTCATGAACATAGTTACAAAATTACTTAAACAAAATTTCAACAAATCGACTTTTGAAACATAAAAGGATACAACAACATAACCAAGTGGGGTTTATTCCAGGAATGCAAAATTAGCTGAGCATTAAAAAATTTCTGTTAATTTTCAACAAAGATGGACAGGCCATAGAGTGAAGAAAAGATAATATTTTCAACAAATTGTGTTGGTAAAATTGAATATACATAATAAAAATAGAAACTTTGATTCATATTTTGTCCCATATTTCCAAATTAACTTAGATTGTAGATCCAAATGTATAACCTAAAGCTATAAAACCTTCAGAAGAAGATATGCATAGGATATCTTTGTGACTTGGGTTAGTCAAAGATTTCCTAGGTAGAAAACCAAAAGCATAATTCAAAAGAAAAAATTGATAAATTGTACTTCATTGAAATTAAGAACTTCTATTCTTTGATAGACTATATTGGGAGAATGAACAGGCCCTACAATCTGAGAAAAAATATTTGCAAATCACACATCTGATAAAAGACTTGAATGCAGAATATATAATTTTCAAAGTTTGATAATGAGAAAACAAACAGCACATATTTTAATGGGCAACATATTTAAACAACTGGTCAAAAAAGTATTAATGGCATATAAGCACATTAAAAACATGTGCAACCTCATTAGTCATCAGGGAATGCAAATTATACCTTAATAAGCTGCTTCTACATATCTATTAGAATGTCTAAGATTAAAAAGACTGACTATACCAAATGTTAGCATATGTTAGTGCAGAAGAAGTGGAATTCTCATATATTGCTGGTGGTTATGTTAAATGTTAAATGGTACAACCGTTTTGGAAAGGCACTTGATAATTTCTTAAAATGTGAAACACACTATTGTGTGAAGCAGTCATTCCATTTCTAAGTATTTAACAAAGAGAAATGAAAGTATATGTTCAAATAAAGACTTATATACAAATGTTCAAAACTACTTACTTTGCAATAGCCAAAAAACTGAAAATAATCTAAATGTCCATTAATAGGTGAAAAGATAAATAAATTGTGGTATGTATGTGTATTCCATGCCATGGAATACAACTTAGCAATAAAAAAGAAGGAATAATTATACACACAACAAACATGAATGAATCACAAAATCATCATGCTCACTGGGGAAAAAAAGGACAAAAAAGCATATATATTGTATGAACGCATTTATATAAAATTCTAGAAAATGCAAATCAATCTATAGTGACAGTAATCAGACCAGTGGTTGCCAGGAGATGAGTTTAGAGGTAGGATGAATAGATTACCAAGGGCTAAAAGGAAATTTTTTAGGGTGATGAATACATTCATTATCTTGATTGTGGTGATTGTTTTATGAGTGTATATATATTTATGTCAAAACTTTTCAAATTGGATACTTTTCTATACATTAATTATTATGTGTTAAATATACCTCAATAAATCTATTTTAAAATGTTAGTGGACACTTATTTCTCTTAAAACAATTGCATTAATCTAACCAGTCCAGAAGCAGCAACCACTTAATGAAAGAGTCCTGACAACGAATATATTTATCAAGCACATATTTATTAAGCACTTACTAGTTGTCAGGTATTAATTTGAGAATCCAAATAGGAGTAAGTCCTTGCTGTGAGGTCTCTCACAGTCTACTGGTGGAGGCCAAATGCAGACAATCTGTTGCGATCAGTTCTACAGAAGAGGCCTGCAGGACATGAGAGGGGAGGACATACTGAGACCCACTGGATAAAGGCCTCCATGCGAATGAGATGCCTGAGCTAGTCCTGAGGGATCAGAATGAGTTAGGCAGAGAGATGGGGATGAGCCATGGGGATGGTACGAACTAAGTCACAGAATCATGGACAAGCATCATGCAGTGTAAGAGACAGGTCATGAAGAGAGATAAAGTTGGAAAGGTAAAAGGAGGCCAGGTAAAAGGAAAGCTTTTGTATGCCAGGCTATGGAATGCACATTTCATCCAGCTGGCTGTAGGAGGTTAATTAGGATGAAGAGAATGATGTTGTCAAATTATATATTAGAAAAATCACTTTGAAAGAAGGGTGGGGACCACTGGGAGGAAAATAAAACTGGATGCAATGTGATCGGGTAGAGAACATTGCTGTAGTTTAAGCAAGAAATGGTGAGCATTTCAACCTAAGTGAGAAAATGTAGAAGAGAGTTTGCATTCCATCAACATTTTGGAGGTACCTCTATAGATAATCAGACACTATCAAAGAAGGAAATTAAGTATTATTTGCTATAACCATTTACCTGATTTGGACAATAAGGTGAACATTAGTGCCATTTATCTAATTAGGGAATGGAGAACAAATAGCAAATTCAGAGTTCTGGAAAGAAAAGATTAGTCTTGAAAATGTTGTTTAGTGTGCCTTGGGATACCTATATGGAAATATTTCAAATAGTAAGATTGTACGTGTATGTCCTAGAGCCCCTAGGACTCAGCGAAGCTCTCCTATGCCATGTTCATGTTCTAGTAAAAAAAATAGTAGTTAACCTTTTATTAAACACTTTTTTATTAATATATTATTAATAGTTATTGGGCTAAACACTTAACATACATTATGCTATGCAGTACTCACAGCAAATTTGTGATAGTATGTTATACTTGTATTACTTATGAGAGATGAGAAAAGTGAGGCTTGGAGAGCTGACGTAACTTGCCCAGAACATTTTGTGGTGGAGTTGGGGTCCAACCGGACAATGTTCTTAACAATTATGCAATGTTAGAGCACTGTAATGTAAAGCTGTTCCTAGAAAAGTAGAGTGCTTCTGTGTCCCTAACACACGCTATAGATAGCCCCCATAAGCCTATGAGTAAAAATAATCTTGAGAAAGCACCAGTCTTCACAAAATATATGGAAACAAAGTGAGTAGTGACCACGAGAAGAATTCAATATCCAAGTATGGATCATAAGGATGCAATAGACTTTTGTCCAAGTCCTCTCAATTACCTATGTTTTCTACTTTATGTTCTTAGATATGATCATTTTTCCTGATTCATTTTACATCTATGTCCAACCCTTTTTTCTGCAGTAAATTGTGGGCTCATGTAAAGTAATGACTCAATAATTCAGCACTTTTACATGAGAATTGATCTATGAGCAACAGCCCCAGGTCTGTCTCTTAGGGGCTGTATGATCTTACACAAGTCATTTAATCTCTCTAAGCATCAGTGTTATGACAATTGAATGGGAATGATACATCCAAGTTATGCACTTCAGCAGGATCTACTTAGAATATATATATTAAAATGCATTAAAAACTATGAAGCACAATAAAATTGTAAGAATGCATCATAAAGTTTTGTGTGTTTCTTCCTCTATACTGTCTTAGTGACCTTCTACATATAGTTTTAAAGGACAGATACAAAATTCAAAATTATCTGGTACCATTTATTCCCTAAATTTTGCTTTTCCTTGAAAAGGCTCTGATAAATTGCCTGTACTTTACAAAACAAAGAAAATACTATTTTCTTTTATCTACTAAATTGCATAGCTTCATCTTTCAAAGTATTGCTCAAAATCCAGTTATCAGTCTGTTTTCTAAGTTAACTTCCTTGCATAAAAAATGAATTTGATTCATTACCCCATAAAGCACAAACACTGGTATATCTCTCTATATACTTTATTACTATTTTTTTGTAAGAAAATGTAATGCTAAACTCCTGAGCTCTTGAGTTAGAGACCCGGGTCCAAATAATATCTCCATTTATTAGTAATGTTATTTAGTCAAATGACATCCCTTCTAAGACTTCATTTCCTTGTCTTTAAAATGGAGTTAACGATAACACTTAACCCAGAAGATTCTGAAGATTAGATAAGACATATGGCATAAAACAATTATTATGGTGTCTGTCATAAATAAGAATTGGATAAATATCAGATAATATTATTCATTAATATCATTGGTATGCACTTTACATGTATACAACAAAATGCTATCAAAACTACATATTTCTATTTGTGCTTTTAATCTTCCTTCACTTTTTCTTTCTTAGCATATCTTATATTCTACAATCCTATATCATCTTTCAATGGTAGTATCTTCTTGTTGCTATGTTGGTTTTTCTGTTAACAAACATTTCCAACCCAAAAAAAATATTCTGTAATAAATTCAGACTGTTTTATTAAGTGAAATTCAATAAAAAGTACAGTTGTGCATTAAACTTCTGTTAATATAGAGATATCATGTCTGTTAAGCCTTCTCAATAATTTGGAGACACCTAGGAATGATCTCTAGGTCTTTGAATTTTTAATTGATGTCCTTGTGCTCCTCTAATTTGCATGATCAGATCATGCTTCCTTATGTTCCTCTAATTTGTTGTAGCAACAACATTTGGTGAATGTTTGAGAAGTTTTAGTAAATTTTATGGAATTGTGCCCATGTAATTATGCAGCTATATTCCCGCAATCATTGTATAATTTGATCTTTTACACCATATTTTTCCATAGTTTAATGTTTGCTCTAATCATGTGATCTACTTTGCTACCACTTTCTCCCTCAGCTTTGCATGCACAAAATGTCTATTTGGTCAGCACACTAACAGTGGATGCAGATTTACTTCAACCAGACTCACAAGAACTGATCTATAAAACTAGAGTGATAGTTTACTGATTTCCAAAGAAAATATAACTATCACAAAGGTCAGGATACTGTCGTGGATATGATCATTACATTCCCTGATTGACACGGTATGTAGGAAAGAGAAAATCAGATGTCATAAAGAGATTATATTCACAGGTACTGAACAAACTTAAAGCTTCGTGAAGAAGACATCATCTCCCTTAGCAGACCTACGTAGGCAGCAACCGAAGTCGGCAGTTAAAGTTGGTTCAACAAGAAAGGGATCAGAGCAATGAAAGTCAGGGAAATCAAATGATTACAAGGACCAGAGGAAAGGCCTTATCCATGGGACCCGAGTTTCTGAATCTGCTAAAGCAGATTCTCATAACAAGTACTTTAATGAGCCTAGCAAAGAGGATCAGGATCTCTCGTCTTCTCTCTTTCTCTCTTTTTCCTTAGCTGAGCCTCCTACTCTTGTACATATTCTTTCTTTACTTGTATTGAAACATTCAACTCAGATTCTAATTGTCTCCTCACGACAATTTTGAATTTTTCCACATTGATCTGATATTTATTGATTTTTATATTTTAACTCCCTAAATATAGTCTTGCTTCCTTTATGTAAGGAAAAACCTCATTGGAATTTATGAAGATTTCAAATTCAAATATATTGGCATATAAACAATAACTCAAAAAATGAATAGTAAAGGGAATTCACTTTGGTTTGGGAATATTTCTCTAAGCACATTCCAGACCTCTCCTGGTACCCTGACTGATCCTACTCCAAGGAAGGTAGCTTGACTTTTTTGACTGATAAATTTGGAAAGAATAACTACTTAGGCATACTCAGTTTAGGGTTTCATCTTTTGGGGAGCAACCCTGTCTCCATGTTTAAGCATTTAATCCAGCTATCTATGAGTATGAAGTGTGAATGTACAGAATTCTGGGGTTGGTATTAAAAAACTCACTTTACTAACAGACTCGGAGGCCTGCTCTCAAACCTGGCCTCAGTAAATGTGTTATTTTATCCTTATTTACTTCTCATTTCTCAACTTGCTCATAAACTGGGTGGAGATGTTTATACAATTTGCTAGCCCATCATTTGGAAATCTCATGTCCCACGCATGCTAAATTACTAACAACTTAACCCGGTTTTTCATTTTTGTCCATTTAATTTTCCTCTGGTGGCTTTCAGCTTATACAATAAGAAGTTTTCTATGTGACAAATGTAAAAAAAATTCCTAATACCCAGATACTTATTAAAATAAAGTGTGGGCCCATAAAAAAGCATTTATCCTATATTAAAGGTAATAATGATATTTACAAAACCTAGGAGGTTTTGATATTTACAAAACCAGAGAGGTTGATTTCCTAATTATTTTGAACCTTTAAGTATACACAAGCCTCTGAACTTCAGGTGACTTAACATCAACTTTTAGATCAACAATTTACTCTTCAGCTTAGAAAAGATGTTAAATTTTTTGTTTAAAAATGTTTCGTAAGCCAGTGCACACACTGTTTTAAAGTGGAGCAGTCTAAAACTCTCCACTTGCCATTTTATGCATTAATATGCTTCTGAGACCACACAGGTCTGAAGCAATGCACTTTCCCTTCCCAAAGACATCCTTGAGCCAGACGCTGTAATCAATCCTTTGGGGGCAGGGTAGTGAGGGAAGACTCCTGGGACCATTTTCGCTTATACCACCAGCTTTTGTGTGAAAGGTGAAATGTGTTTGGCTCCAAGTCTCAATTACTGCTCCTGCCTCTTCTCTAGATGCCAACATCGGGTCACGTTGCTGGTAACAGAATCTGTTCAGGACCCCCGTGCAACAGTGAAGATAAAGTACAACACAGTTCTCTTCTTTTTAATGAAAAAGCTCTTCCAAACTTGACAGAACAGTACTGTATGACCACTTGATTTGAGTCTTTATGAAGTAAATTTATTCCCAATCAATTCCCTCTGTTCACAGGTAGATTTAGCTTTTCATTAAGATTTGTTAGGATAGTGATACTCGGTATTTGCTGAATCGCTCAGTGAGACACTGAACTTATTGGCTACCTTTTCATCTTCTTTGAAAGCTGTTCAGCTTCAGCAAACAAATTTTAAAAAGTCATTTTTTCACTAGAAAAATGATGTTGACTCCTTGTTAAAATTCTGATTACACAGTATACCCTTTAAATGTAAATTTCAGGAGTAGATACAGTTGCCAAAATGTCTCTTTCTCATTTAAATTGATTAAAGTACTCTTTAAAAAAAAATACTAATTTCTCTTCCTCAGATCTCTTTGACATTCGGAGAACTACCATATAACTGGTCGAGTGGTTAAATGAATGCTTTGAATGGCAACTTCATCAAAAGGACATAATCAGGAAAATAATAACTAATTGTCCCCTTTAGAATATTCTGTTAAGTGTGGGAGGGATTTGGAAACTGAGCCATACATGTGGACTTCCCATATGGCAATGAGGACCATTGTTTATAATCAGACATATAATAGCCTATTTAACTTCCTAACATTAAATAAACTATTTTTCATTCCCAAATACTCAAGTGTCCTTTACAAACCAATGATTTTCCCTTAGAATCCAACTACAGAGAATATGGCTAAAAAATTTTTTCTCTACATTGCTCCCCATGTATTAATAAAACTTGCATGAGGGAAACAGTTTGAACATGCTATGCATTCTTCCTGTTGACCTGAAGAAGACAACTGAAACAAAATGAACGTAGAGAGTTTATCTGGGCCAAGGTTGAGGACTGCAGCATGGGACACACTTCCAAGCTGCCTTGGGGAGTGCTCCATTCAGCCCTTGTTACAAGCAGGTCTTTAGAGGCAAAAGGAGATAAGCAGTGAGCTGATACAAACTTGTTTGACAGCAATTCCCACTGGTTTACAGAAATATTAATAACATTGGTAGGTGATTGGCTATACATTTTTGAACTATAGGATATGAGTTATGATGTTCAGAATATGGCATTTTATGGCTACTTGGCATAGTCTAGAGCCCGCATAACAAATACCTTCCAAAGGTAATTATTCAGCTCAAGAATGGAGTCATTCATGACTGCTGTTCATTTCATTGTCTCTCTAGGCCCGATAATTAAAGGGGACTTGTATTCCACAGATAAAGGTTTCTTTTCTTTCTCAATTCACCGTCTCTTCTGTATCACTGTACCTAACTGTGGCATCCTGAATGAATCAGGTTCATTCAGGGTTCAGGCCGTATGGATACAAACTGGAGTTCAAGAAGTTGCAGATCACTGGGCTTCTACTTCAAGGTTTGAAACATGCCTTAATGGCCATCAGTTAAAAATCTCTCCATAATCCTGATTGTGTAACTTCAGAGAAATACCCAGTCCAAAAATTACCAGTAAAGTGTACAACATTGTTATCATTTTAAACTGACTTTTATAATAGAACAAGATCATGTATATTGGTAAGTCTTGAGAGTAAAAGGAAGTGGAGGGAATTTGGGAGGAAATTGGACAGCATAAACATCAACCAGGGGTGACATCCACAGTAGATCAATTCCCAAAATGCCTCCCCTGAAGGGCAGCACTATCTCTACATCATGTAGGTTGAGCTGTTTTTCACTTTGGAGTCTACTTCTTTCAGGCTCTTTGAAATCTTTGAGATAGCATTGTCAGCAGCAGATGAGATGAAGATTTATAGCTGGTGTCAGTAGCATATTAATGTCTTTGGGGTCCATGGTGTCTTATGAGTTTCTGCAGTGGTTCCACATAAATTTCAACTAAAGACATAAAAGGATGAAATAGTCCTTTGGGATGATGGAGGTAAGTTAGATGGAGAAGTGAGAAAGGAACAAAGGATAGGGTACCCAGAGTAGTCATTATAGCCTCTCGGTAGTTAGGATCCCACAGCAGCCTAATCTGAAAGAGCACATGTTACCAAGTGTCATCTAACACACCGTTTCTCAATAGCAGCATCACACTGACATTTGTACTTGTTAATTCTTTGTTGTGGGCTAGCTGCCCTGGTCATTCTAGAATGTTTAGCGTTATCCCTGGTCCCTGATACTGGATGCCAGTGGTATCTCTCTCTCAAGCAGTGGAAATCAACGATGTCTCCAGACATTGCCAAATGTTCCTGGGAAGTAAAAATCACCCCAAGTTGAGAACCACAGGACTATAGAACCACAAAAGTTTATCCCACTAAATTTTCTATTATTTTACCCAGTAGCATTTTTATAGTCTATATAGACAAACAGCTTTTAGGTATTTTTATGTTTTTAAAAGATGTGTTTTACATGGTTAAAAAATTTTCTAAAGTGTTAAAACTGTTTTGTTTATCTATTCAGTTTTAGATTCAAAGAGAAAAGTAAGCCAGAACAACAAAATCTTTGCTCATATGTTCTGATGACAAAACTTTTTGGACAGAAATTTCAGACATTTTAGAGGGGTCTTAATCATATTCATAAATATATAATTTCATATTTATATATAGGAGGGTTTACAAAGGACTTCTATTTTCCTCATTTTATTTAAATCTCACAATAACAATGTACCCCAAGCATAATCTCTTTTTTATAGAAGAGAATCCAAGTGACTTGCCTAAGGGTGTGTAAGAGCATCCTGGAGGAGCCAGCAATCAAATTCATATATTTTGCTTTAAATCCAGGTATTTTCCAACAGAATACTTGGTGCTTCTAGTAATGAAGTTTTAAGCATTGGGCAAAATGTTCTTGTCCCTAGGATGAGAAAATTCAGAGAAAGAAGGGAGTTAGTATTCTCTGAATTGACAGACCTGGTTGGATAAGTTTGCTAGTTTTTTAAAAGGACATATAAATTTTTGATGGTGAAAGGATAATTTTCATTTTTAAATTTTTTCTTAGAAGATGGATAGAATTACACATGTCATATCCTCCCTTGTCTCAGAACACATAATTATCAGTTTCCTTTAACTTCTACTCAGAAGGAAATTAGATAAGCCCTTTGTCAGATGTAAAGATATCATTGGCCAACAGAAATCTCATTTATTGGACTCATCTCACCTGGAATAAGTGAGGTTGGGAGTGGAGAAATGTGGAAATAAAGAGAGGGTCACAGACCTACGTATCTATAAACAATTACAGAAGATTCTAGTTACTGTTGAATCCAGTCTATTTCCACCGTACCTTTAGTGTACCCTAAGACAACAAGAACAATAGATTTGAGTCCTGGATCTGCCATTCAGTGCATGATTTCACACGAGTCACTTCACCTTGCCTAACCTCCATCTCCTCATCTGTAAAATGAAGATGATAATCGTACCTGCCTCGAAGCTTTATTATACAGAGTAACTGTGACAATGATTAGGATGTAACAAATGTTCAAAAATGTCAACTGTTATTATTAACTGTGCTATGTAAATATTACTAACTTCATTACCAGACCCCATCACTTATGTCACCATGATAATAATAATTTCTAATAGTCCAATTCTCCTTTTTTCTACTCAGTGGCATGATTTTGTGTCCTATCTCAGGCTTTTGCCAATTAGCACTTATTTACACAAATGACTCTCCTGAAACTCCACTACTAGAAGTCTTTACTTTTGAAACTTTTTCTGCTGTTGTGTTTTACTATTCAAATATGTTTTATTGAAAAAATATTAGTAACATGAACAGCTTTCTTAGCATCCTTTTAAATAAACTTTTCCAGTGTTGTTGACAGCTTTCTAAATAAATAAGCCAATGCTGAAAAAAAAAAAAAGTGTCCTGGGTCTTGGATTCTGGATTATGTAGTCTTTTTGCTTAGTATAGAAGGAAGTGAAGCAAGAAATTTGGCTATCACTAAGTTCACTTAATGGAGACAGTGAAACTGAGTCATTTTAGATAGGGCATCTGGTCCGTTTAAACTGATTAAATTACCTGGATGTCTGCTCATCCTGTCTTACTTTGTATGCCAGGTAAGAGCAAACATATTGGGTATATTAGAAAAATAAGATATTAGTCATATCATATAGTATACGTTAGTTATGTTACTGCTGAATAAAATATTACCTCAAAATGTAGCATCTTAAAACAACAAGTATTTATTAGCTTAAAGTTTCTGTTGGTTAGGAGTCCATGCACTGCTTGGCTGGGTCCTCTGATCAGGGTATCTCACAAGCCTGCAATCTATGTGTTCGCTGGGCTGCAGTTATCTCACAGCCTGATGGGGAGGAGGATACAGTCTTGCCTTCATATATGAGGTTATTGATCAGCCTCAGGTCTTTGCTGACTGTTGGCCAAAGACATGCGTTCTTTGCTGCATCAACCTCTCCATCTCCACAGGACAGCTCAGAACACAGCAACTGTGTTCTCAAAGTGACCCAGTGAAAAAGGAAGAAAGGGTCTTCAAGACGGAAACCACAGCCTTTTTGTAACTCGATTGGAAGCAACATTCCATCATTTTTGTCACATTCTTTTCACTGGAAAAGAGACAGAAGATCCAGCCTACAGACAAGGTAAGGGAATTACCCTTGAGTGTTTATAAGAGGAGACAGAGTCATTGAGGACTATCTAAGAGGCCCCATCACGCATATCATAGAAAGTGAGTAGTAAAGAACAACTGAAAATACTGGGTGAGTAAGGTAAATTAGGTTCTACACTTTCTGGATTCTTTACTCCTGATGGCAGTTGGATAGCAAGATACTATGAATTGTTTTTGAGGAAGGAATTTCCACTTCCCTTTATGATGCCAAGTTTAGAAGTGTAGCATTTTAAGAGGAATCCTTCAAGAGGAACAGCTCTGCACCAGCCAAGGCTAATGAGCGAATACCATGATATTATTTCTAGAAGTGTCACTTTTCTGTTGATCTTTTTCTTTAAAATTCCCCTGGAGGTCTGCATTCATGTCCTTCGAGTAGGGAATGTGCAGGAGCTCACTGCAGAAAGATGGAGTCCCGCAGGAGGAAACTTTCTACAAGATATTATTTATTCTCTTCCTCCCTACTTATTCTAAAAGGAAGGGAAATTGAAATAGAGGGAGCTTTTGAACACAGCATGAATGCAGCACTTGTAACTGTCGTGTTACTTTTAGTTTAAACTTAAGCCTCCCTTATTCTTCCGGTAGACCCTTTGAAACTGTTGCTGCCAGTGCAGACGAGACCATGTTATTGCTCAGTGATTACTTTTCAAGCAAACACTGCATCTAAGTTAATTAAAATGCCTATGTTGTTTTCTTTCTCAAGCTTTAACAGCTTCAAGGAAAAAGCAGACAATTCAACTGCCAGGAGGGGAAAAAAAAGAAAAGTCAAACAAATTGACAAAAAAAAAAAAAATCATGATCTGAGTGTGATCATCGCAAGCACCACAACCTTCATGCTGTATGCTGTACATTTATTTTATTGGACTTTTCTTTTCAACTTGTTCCTTCTTTACTTGCAGCATGCTGATGACCTACCAACCATTTACCTCTGGGTTTTAATGACCATGTCATTATCAATTAAAATTCTTTGGGCTGCCTTCCCTCCCGTGAAGCCACTGGGCTAATATGAACTGTGCCAGGTCTGGAGGGAAGGTAAGTGTGCCCTACCAGCTCAGCTACACATGTAGGCAGAGCAGACAGCAACATGCTGTGATTTAAGCAGAACAACCTATTATTAAAGTGTTCCTTGTTCATATGCCGGATTCCTCCTTGTTTTCTGCTAGTCTCTCACTTCTTAAACACTCTTGAGAAGGAGAGTAACTCATATAGGTACAAGTAATTTTATGTGAATTCATTAATTGGGTTGCTTTTATTTGAGATTGTAATGACAAAAAAAGCAAAAGATCATACACCATTTATAGGGACTGTACCAGTCCTATCGTCCGCCCTTTACCGCTCGGAACAACTAATAAGAATCCACTGGAAATGATACCATGCTAATATATATCAACTTCAGGTAGCTCAAATCTGTTTTAGAAGCGGTAAAACTGTTCTCACTTGTAAAGATTAGTTTTACGTGTCAACTTGGCTAGGCTATAATACCCAGTTGTTTAATCAAACATTAATGTAGGTGTTGCTGTGAAGTATTCGGCAGATGTGGTTAACATCTACAGTCAGCTGACTTTAAGTAAAGGAGATTATACTCCATAATGTGTCTGGGCCTCATGCAATCAGTTGAAAGACATTAAGAGCAAAAACTGAGTTTTTCTGGAAAAGAAATTCTGCCGCAGCTCTATAGCATCAATTATATGTGCATATACATGTAAATATATATAACTATATATGCATTATATGTGCAAATATGTGAATATATAATTATATGTGTATTATATATACAAATATATAATTATATCTATGTATTATATATACACATAGATATAATTGAAAGAATCCTCCTTTTTCATCCTCCTTTTTCATTTTTTATCCAATCCAATCAGCTCTATTTCATCAATATCTCCGAAACAAGAATAAGAGGTAAAATAAAAAGATGTGAAACAGTTTGAGTTTATAAGACTTGGTCATCAGTTAGATGAGTCAGATGAGGAAAGAGGAGCATAGGATGACTCCAAGATTTTGTATTGAATAATTGAAGTTACAGAAATGTCTCTTATTGAGACACAGAATACAGAGGAAAAAAATGTTTTTCAGAGAACATAACTTTTCTTTTGAAAATTTTGATTTTGAGATTATCTATGAGACCACCAAGAGAAAATATACAGTAATTTTTAGACTTTACGGTTTAGTACTCAGAGCAGTCTTGGTTAGGAATAGAGATACAACAGCCCAAAAACCTATGGAAATACAGGAGGCAAAAAATTTTGATGAGATGCCAGGAAATACTATGTCAAGATGATCCTTACTCCAGGAACGGTTTGAGAGAAGGAAGCTCAGCTTAGCCTGGTGTTTGGTCTCCGTCTCTGCAAAGGTCGTGCACAGAGGAGATGAGTTGCACTAACTTTTAAGAAAATCCTCACAAGCATTTCTCTTAGTGAGGGTCTGGAGAAGTAGCTGAGAAGAAAGCTTACTGGGAGGTATTCCATCTTGAAAGATTAACATAGAAACAAGTACTAAACCAAACAAACCACAAATATTTAAGCCATAAAATGAAAGGAAAGAAAAAATATATTCTAAATCTGTATTAAAAGTAATACCATGTAGCTGTATAAAACTCTAGTGAGGGTTGTGGAATGAATCTTTAATGGCATCATTTATGCTTGTCCCAGTGCACTGTGTTCACAATGAGAACTGCCTACAAATCTTGATGTACCATTTTATTGCACAGAAAACTGGCCACCATCTCAGAGAGCAGCAATTGTAAATTAGAAATATATTCTGTTTGGTTTGAGCACAACACATTTGGAAATTTATGAGGTTGCATAAAAGCACACAAAAGCATTTCTGAGACAGTTTAGCCCTATGGCTTCCTTCTGGTTTTGGGATTAGAGAAGGGGGCATGGGGGCTGCTGATGGTGCTGCCGCCTCACGACGAGTCTGGGAACAAGTCTACCTGCCTGCAGCCTCCTGCTCCTCATTATCCGGCTGGAAATCATCCCAACATTCCCCAAGGAGCCCTAGAAGAGATTCCCCAGTGACCCTAACACCTGAATCCTGACAAACGGTAACTTACTCTACGTGAGCATGGTGATGTTTGTCCCCATCCCTCATGTTATTTGGTTACATTTCAAGTAAACAAGACCTTATTATAGATATGCTGATACGTGTCATGGCAATTTCAGATACAAGAAACTGCTGAATCAAAGTTTTCACGACTAAGTTTACTTGTATAAAAACATGCTGTATTCTCAGTGCTTATTTCTTCAGTTCTGCTTTTGTCAAAGTATTAAATACCTTGGACTTTTTTTTTATTTCAGCATATTATGGGGGTACAGATGTTTAGGTTACATATGTTGCCCTAGCCCCCCCTTCTCCCCTAAGTCCGAGTTTCAAATATGTCCGTCCTTCGGATGGTGCACATTGCACTCTTTGTGTATGCATATACCCATCCCCTCTGCCTCCGGGGGGGGGGGGCCCCCCCCCCCCGCCCGCGGCGGGGGGGAGGGGGTGTGGTCCAGTTTGGTGTTGGGGCGGGGGGGGGGGCCCGCCGGGCCCGGCCACATGCACAAACACGGCGTGGGCTGCGCCCCGCCTGGGGAAGGGACACCCTTGACGCCCGGCCTGGGGGGTGGGGGGCAAGGGCATCATATGTAACCTAATCAT
>CAUYSK010061017.1:0-16536 GCA_963575035.1 Avahi laniger
ATTGGCCTCTATCAAAAGATCCCAAAACAACAAATGCTGGCGAGATGTGGAGAGACAGGAACACTCTTACACTGCTGGTGGGACTGCAAATTAGTGCAACCTCTGTGGAAAAGAATTTGGAGATACCTCAGAGAGCTAAAAATAGAAATCCCATTCGATCCAGCAATAGCACTATTAGACATCTACCCAAAAGAGCACAGAACATTCTACGATAAAGACATCTGCACCCGAATGTTTATGGCAACACAATTCACTATTGCAAGAATGTGGAAACAACCCAGTGCCCGTCAATCCATGAGTGGATTATTAAAATTTGGTATATGTATACAATGGAATATTACTCAATCATAAGAAACGACGGTGATCCAGCACCTCTTATACTTTCCTGGATTAAACTTAAGCCCATTATCCAAAGTGAGGCACCACAAGATCGGAATAATTGGCTCCACTTGTACTCGCCATCAAATTGGTACTAATGACCAACACTAGGGTGCTCACACGGTAGTAATATTCTCCAGGGATTGGGGGGATGGGGGGGCAAACCCACAACTAAAGGACACAGTGAACATTGCAGAGGGGAAGGGCATGCCTCTGACCCTCGCTTGGGCAAGGCAAAGACATAAAGTGTAACCAAAATGTTTGTACCCTCATAATACCCTGAAATAAAAATAAATTTAAAGAATTACTCTAAATGAGAAAGCTGATATTTAATAATATTTCTTTGTAAACAGTCATTTAAATCTGTTAGAATCACTACGTATTTATTGTCACACTTTTTTAAGCAGAGGAGCCAGAGTGGCTTGTACTGTCTCTCCTAATACCAGAGTCAGTTTGAACCTTTCTAACTTAACTGGTTTCTGTTTCCCTCTATAGCATTAATTTAGCCAGGTGAATACAAAATCCGTTTAAAGAAACACGGCGAAAGCTGATTACTGGAAAACACCGTCAGCTTACCCCTTCGCGACTCCGTGTCTGCGGCGGAGGGGGCTGTGGCCGGGCTGTGCGGGGGGTCACTCGCAGGGATGTGTCGGGTGTCACTGTTTCTGTCCTGTGCCTTCGACTACCCGAGATCTGAGGCTCAAACAGGCATTGGTTTCCAAGAAAAACTCTTGCCCTAGAATTAACAGAAAGTGGACATTTACAGAATAATCAACGAACATTTAATGAACTCCCACTGCAGCAAAGTGCTGCGGACCGAGATAAATAGAAATTGTTTTCTCTGCTGAAGAGCCGGTATCAAGGCCAAAGTAATCACCCCGTTACAGCATGTTTTCACAGCCGGGCTTGTGCAGACTCACCGCAGTCCGGCGATCAGACCATATCGACGTACAAAACCCCTGTCATGTCCAGTCCAGACAGACGGGAGCCGACAGTCTGTCTACACCAGCGTGAAACGCAGACAAAACTTTGCAGTCAGATTTGAAAATCTGGATTTCTTAAGCCACATAAGTCACTAGTGAGGTGTGATGAGAGTCTTGAGCTGGTTCCCACAGAACTTGAGGTGGTGACAACCCAAAGCCCCAAATATAACTACTCATTTGCTAATGTGAATCTGGCAACGTAATTAAATACGCATTTTTTTAAATGGTCAAGAAATCTCCTAGATTCTACACGACCAGCCTCTTCATTCACCTACCGGTGATTTCCCTTCTGATTCTGTGTCGGCTGGAAAGAGTTAGAGAAAGTCAACGCATTGATACGACTGAAAGGAAACCACCCACGATACTGGAACCATGACCCCACAGCGAATCGGAAATTGAAGTTGGTTTCTCCGCCAGCACCTTCTCTGACAAGCTGCGAGTGGGGTCTTGGAGGGGGATCACGGCACAGTCCTCTGCAGGTCTGTGCCGGGCAGGGGTGCCCCGGGATCCACCTTGTACGCTACCTTGGGGGACTGTTGGATGCACACCGGGTGCCTGTCCTGGCACAACGCAGGGAGCTGGGGAGCGAGGAGGCCGGTGTTTGGTCTCAGTTCCACCAAAGTCAGATGTGTGTCCTTGAACAAGCCGCTAACCCTGATCAGCTGCGCTTGGCGTTCTGTAAAATGCCGTTAACTGCTGCGGGCAGGGCCGGCTTCCTGGGCCGCATGCTCACTCACGCTGAAGGACCCACACTTGACTTAATGCTCTGCTCTCACCGCCTTGAAATTTTAATAATTTTTAAATAAAAACGAGGGATCCTCATTTTTATTTTTCACTGGACCCCTCAAATTGTGCAGCCATTTATGCCTCTCAGGATGGTGGAGACTAAATCCAAGAGTGGTTATGAGCATTGAACATCAGGCCTGGCACTTAGCAAAATGCCTGACACATTGTAAATAATGGATGGATATTTGGTAGAGTTGTTATTAAGACGCTAGATGATTCTTGGGTGGCTCCGGGCTCAGGGAGAAAAGCACAAGTAAGCCGATATCTAGGAAGGGGGAAAGGCCCCTCCCTGGTGTAACTCACAGTTCCCACGAAACACGCCTTTCGGGCAGGACTGAGCAGAACTAGAGAGCCCCTGCGAGGCCTTGCAGAGAAGGTGCATGTTGTTTGCAAGCAGCTCGGTGTTGCCGAGCTGCACCTGGGCAGCAGCATCCAATTGTGCAGCCCTCAGTCCCAGCGAGGGAATGCATTTCCCACAGGGGACCAGTGCACACAAATCACACTCCAGGAACAGCACTCTGACCACGTGGAAAGACACCCGTACCCTCAAGGCCCATCACAAACTCAACAGGCTTCACCACCCACGCTGGTGTCACTGCTTACAGCTTGAGAAAGACCACTGGATTCAGGGGCTCGAGCTGGAGACCCTGCCAGACAGTTGGGACATGCCAGCCTGTTCTGGGGGGGCTGCTGGCCTTGGAGAGCCGCCATCATCCCCAATGCCACCTTTGGTGGCAGCTGGCTAGGGACAGTCTAACAGTCTTTGCAGACTCAGTTGCTGTGCCCAGGAGCGGGGAGACGGGAGGTCCTGCTGCTTGCAGGAGAAGGAAGGCATTGGTCTGCAGTACCCGAGGTTCAGTCTCTGGTATAACCTACCAGCCTTTTGGGGTTCCCTCCATCTGGAAACCTGGGACCCTTACACTTCCTGGCCAGTTTGGAGTTAGACTTAGCCGTGCAGCCAGTGAACCATAAATAGAATCCAGGTGTGTCCGTTCAGGAGAAACGCCCTCAAGCGCCAGTGATCAATTACCCATTAAGCAATTGGCTCCCACATCGGGTCCACGTGTGGGCCCAGGTGGCCCAAAGCCCGTCTCCCTGAGCTGGGGAGGAGAGGACCCATCCTGCGTGTGACCAGGTGGTTCTGAGGTTAGATGTCACCACTGCCTGGAGGAGACGACAGGGTGGAGGGACCACTGCCTGGGCCAGGATCTCCCCTGGGGGCTCCGTACCTCAGGCAGAAAGGATCTAATGTTCAACTTTCTTACAACTTACCCGCTGTAAGGGCTTTCTGTGAGCCAAGCAACTCACAGCACATTCACAAAAGCAACGAAGGGAAGACAATTTTGTGTAATAATTTTAGCCCAGTTAACGTTCGCCATTCCATGTGTTCTGCCCAAAATTCTGGTAAACTTCTACCTTCGCAGACACCGAGCTGACAACATTTTCTTTCTCTTCTACCGTCTCACAGACAGGAAAGAAACACCCGTTACGGGCGAGTCACCTGTTTCTACTGAGGAGTCAGGGACAGCAGCAGAATAAAACCACCACACTTTCCCAGATGGTTCTGGAGTTTGAGTGTTCATAATTCTGCTTGTGGAAAGTATCTCTGAGCCTCCATTCACCCACAATACCTAGACATACTTAATTTGATTTAACTTTCATTGCAGAAAAGGTTCCTTCTTGCAGATTCATTTAGATTAATAGATACATGGGTGGGGGAAGAGATTATTACTAAATATGCAGAAAGCAAAAATTTATGACATGCCTCTCCCCAAACACCCGGTACTCCCAAATAAATCAGTGGATGCGTCTGAACATCTGGGTGTTTGGTATCGAAGTCCACCGTGCTGTTCATGCAAACAAAATAAGTTTCTCACTGTTCGCCTCCCTGCACGGAGTTGCCCATGTTAAAATAATAAGCATAATTCAAGCAGAGGATCGGCGGACATCAAGCCTGACTCCTGCCCACCAGGCTCCACCTGCGAGGGACCAGAACAGCCCTGAACTGTGGAACGAGAGCGTCACCTAGTGGCCACTTCCATTGTTGTTGCTGGATTTGGGTTTTTCTTAATTTTTAAAAATTTGCAATCTTTACCTTTTTGTTCATGGTCTCTTCTTTCCCTGGCTCTAGAATTTTTTTTTTTCAACAAAGACGTGTGAAGGAAAGTACCTGGAATCTTTACGTTGTCCCACGGGCGGGTGCAGGGCTGCCCCGCGGGACGTTGATCCCGGGCCCGGCAGAACATTCCAGCACATGAGCTGCGGCTTAACCAAATGTTCTCCCATTACCATTTTAAAAATTATGTTCCTGATTCTTGTGCTACAACTTAGTATTTTAATACCCTTATATTATAAATGTAAGAAGCTATTTGTGTTGTAATAACTTCCTTTCATTTTGTATAAAATTGAATACATGATTAAAGAGGTTGGTATTGCTAAAAGGTAACCCTTATCAACGGATCTGCATGTAATTATTTCTACTATATATGCCTTATTTTTGTCTTATTTTTTGAATCCACACAGCAGACCACAGACAGTGCAAACCCCGTAGCCAGCAGGTCTAACTATAAAGCTCCAAGAAATTCTCAAATACATGATCTGATAACGGGAAGGAAGGTGTTCCACCTATATTCCAAAGGTCAGGCAGAAAAATATCGATCTAATGTTGTCCTGCACATTTTTTGTGTTAGAATGTATCTCTGGTAATTATTTCTTTGTTTTGTTCTATACAACAGTGGCGTAACCCAAAGAAATAAAATTCACTCTCCCACGTTATCATATTTGTCGAAAACAAAAATACCCTGTTTCCTAGAATTAGGAACGTGCCTCGTTTGCAGGTGTGGTGCCTGCAGGACCTGCTGACGCCGGCTCCCCTCCTATCGGAGGCTACGTAAGTTGAGAAACATACCTGGATGCAATGGCGATGATTCTCACCGTCAGATGCAAATGCTCTCCCTGTGCCCATCTGTTCCTCAAAGGCAACCGCGGTCCCTCTCACCTGTGAATTGAGCACGCACTTCCCGCCGGGCTGCGAGTGGGATGCGCTTCACCTGGGCAGGTCACGCCACGCCCCTCTCGACTCAAGCCCACGCCCAGCCCCTCACCTTCCCACCGCCCTGGCTAGGCCCGCTCCACGTGACCGGCAACGTGGGCGTGGTTTCCGCCCTCTCCGAGTTTACACTGCAGTAAACAAGTAAATACCTAGACAATTAGTGACGCCCTGTCCTGTGCTGTCCTTTAATGGTCCCCTGTTTGTGTGTTTTCACCCAGAGATTGCAAGTTCTTCAAGGAAAAATCACATTCTGCATTTTCATATCTTTCACGAGTGTCAGCAGTTGTTCATTCAATAAGTACTGAATATCTAATAACGTGTTAAACCTTGGGGATAAGATAATGAGTAAAACAAGATGATTTTTCCAGCTGACTGTGTAGCGGGAGGTGTGGGTGCCTACACAGCCGATAATGAAGCCAAGAGCAGAGTCCTAAAGCCCGGGGCGCAGCCCTGCAGGAGAAAGCGGAAGGAGCTCTGATCCCCCCTGGAAGAACCAGGACTCTGCCGTGCGCTAGGAGGATGACCCAGAAACCCCTGGTGACGCTGACTCCAACGCACAGCCCCAGTGGCTCCCCCCACCCCACCCCCGGCCAGCTCTGGGCTCCCGGGTGCTGACCTCACCCTACCCCCAGTTTGGGGTCTTCTCTGCTCTGTGCTCAGAGCACAGATTTTCAAGATGAAGCCCATAATTGAGCTATTAATATTAAATACATCACAATGCCTAAAAATCTGGAATAAAATAGTGCCATTCCTGGCACAGAGTAAACATTTAATGAATGGTACCTAATTTTAACCTCTACCAAATTGGGGGTGAAGATGAGAAAAGGCGGAAACAAATTTTCATTTTCTATATCCGTTATAATCACACCGCCATGCCCTTTAGGTTTGCAAAAGGACATTGTATAAAGCCATGTTCCTTCCCCTCCAAAAATACCGTCCTAGATTTTTTCTCTGTCTTGAAGCATCTTGCAGGACGAGGTTTGCACCAGACACAAAAGGTAATCGAATAGGCTCCAGCCGCTTCCCAGGGCCAAGTCCCGGCAGAGGAGGGTGACCGACCTTGATCTGTCAACTGACGGGGGACCTCTGCTTTCGTGAGCTCTGCGTGTCATTTGTGTCTTCTGGGACACGGCAGGGGAGATCCACAGAACTGCCACTAATTTACCTATCCCCGTCTTATTCCGTGCACCCGTCTCTCATAGCACGGATCCTACCGTGTCGTGGTATTTGTGTGTGTTTTATGGGTATTTATGTACCTGCATCTCCCAATGCACCGTGACCTTCTTCCAGCCGTGCGTCAGGACTTTATTGTCTTTTTAACCTAATAAAATGTCTCAAAATAACAAATAGGTATCATTCATTACATGTTTACTTTGTGCCAGGCATGACACTATTTTATTCCAGGGTTTTAGGCCCTGTGATGCAGTTCGATCATTGGCCCCAACTCACAAATCCGTGCTCTGAAACTCAGAGAGCGGGAGAGACCCCAGGGACACAGGTACCAGGAGCCCTGGCTGCACCGGCCTTCGAGCCTCCCGTCGGCACCCACCACTGTGCTCTCTGGCCAGCGTGCCGGACTGAGTCACAGGGCTCCCACACCGAACAGTGGGTACTATCATTGGTTGTTATTCTAGAAGACAGAACAGGACCGGCAGTGGAGGTTAGAGAAAGGGAGCTTCAAACTCAGTGCAGGGCTGCAGGAGTTTGACCACCCAGCCCCCCTTCTTTCTAAGCATCGAATATTGTATTTTCAATTTCCCCAAAGGCCCACATCACAAACTCAGCCTAGTACCTGGTTCCACCCTGTAAATGTGTCTGGTCGATGTCCGTGTGGTAGATATGGTCTCGCCAGCCCAAAGAACAAGGGAAATTGCTTTTATTCAGTTCTATGACACGACGTTTTTTTTTTAAGATTTTAAGATGTGCCATAGATTAAATACCAGCGGAGGGGCACGATGATTTTGAGAAACACCTTGGTCCCAGCAGAATGACAATACAGAGTTGTGTTCTAGCATCTATCAAATGCATTCTATGCATTTTCAACTTTTTGTTACATTTCTTGGTATGTAACACACTCTCCACATGTGAAAGAAATCACACAAACACGTGTTTGTCTAGAGAGTAAATGCACTTACTACCTGCTTTGGGTCTTCTAATGTGCTATTATCTGTTAGTTGCAAAATTCAAATATTTCATAAATACCTGATCTTTCAAATATATAATGGGAATAGGAGCCTAAATGTATATTTGTTCTGAGAACTTTTAAGTCTAATTTATAATAGCAGCTAATTAGCACCATAAAACAGGAGCCAAAAAGGTGTGCAAAGCATCTAGAATCATAACTGCAACCTGCACCCCCTAATTTATTTTCTCTTTTTCCCATACTGTGTTTAATTAAAGTAACCTTGGTTGTTAAGGAGGAAAAAAATGCACTAATCATACAATCACCCAAACAGTTCAGTCCAATACAGCAATGCAAGGATCTCATATCAATGAAAATGTTCCACAGCTATGAAGTTGCCCTGGACCCGACTACATGGAGGCCGAGAGGAAATTGCTTCCCAAGGATGTTCACAGACCCGCTGCGATTAGCATTCATGAGAAACTTCTTCCCACATGCTGTCTGCATGTGAGCGGATCATCTCAAGCACTGCAGCATATTGTATTTTTGCAAATCCGTAGCTTTAAAATGCAAAGGTAAATCAATTTGTCCATCATATTGCTCTGTAGGTGATTTATGAAATTACCAACATGATTGAATCTACTCAGAAAAACAAGTCCTACCTGGTTGTTCTGCCCAGGTGGTGGGCCGGCTCCTCGAGCTCTGAGCACTGGTCCCACCACACCCTGGGGCCGGGACGGTGGCCGGGCTGTGCAGGGCCTTCTGAGTAACCCTGATTCCCCTTTTGCTTAACTTGATTTCTAGGAATCAAACTCCTTGAAATAAGCTGCCCTTTATGTCCCTATATCGGCTTTAATCACTTTTGCTTTGTGTTATAATGTTTAATTCTATCAACATTGAAATAGTCCCTGGAAATAAAAATTTTTTAAAAGCTCATCACACAGGTGGTGTTGAAAATTGGTGACCACGGTGTCTTTTCATTTCATTAACGTGCTCCAATATGAGTGGTAGGTAGCTCAGACTCCAGTGAGGAAGTTCTGCATTTTGAAATCTGGCCCCAAAGTTTGGGAAAAGGATGATGAAGTAATGCTGCTGTCAGAGGTGGACAGGCTCTGGAACTGGCAATATTGAACAGGCTTTGGAACTGTGAATGACACACCACGGGTGTCCTGCAGTGGCCTGTTAAGTGAGTTGTAAACACACACATACACACACACACACACACACACTCGTGTGAGTAGATTAAAATGTTTTTTGAAGGCAAAATTAGTTTTTACTGGAAATAAAGAACAGCAGGAATTGTTACTATTGACGATATTATGCTATGGATTTTTGAACACTGTGAGTGTATTACCTATTTAAACAATAAATTTAAATCATCTTTTTCAAAACCCGGGCGGAAGAGTATAGCGAGGACAATTTTCGGAAAAGTTGCAGGCTATTTGCCTCCAGGTCCCACTGCAGACAGAATTTAGGAACAGGAGTCCTGCCTATCGCCCAAGATGAATGAATATACGAACTATGAACTTGAAGTCTGCAGGGTGCCTGGTTGTGGGCATCAGACTCCACTTTAGCCAGGATCAGCGAAGGACTCGCAGAGTCTCAAGGACACGTAAAGAACCTAACTTTGGCCAACCGACCGGGAACGCTGCCCTCGTTCCAGGAAGGAAACGCCCCCCAGGGTGACCGTGGTCTCGGGCACGACAGGAAGCTGAAGAGGGACTCAGTCAATGCAGAGTTGCGGCCCCCCTCGCTCCCGGCTGCAGAACCACCACGAGCCGACCTGTCTCCTTCTCACCAGGCCCGGGCAGGAGCCAGAGCCCGGCCCAGGAGCCCTTCCCTCCCCGCGAGGAGCTAACGCGGTTTGGGGGTTTCCTCATTTCCGGCGCACAGAGAGCCGCGCTGACCGCAGGTTGGCACCAACGGTGAGAGAGCCCGTGCACCGCGACCGCACCCCGGTGCACCTGACAATGTCCGCACCCCCTGCTCAAGGGCAAACCCCACAATGCTGCAAAGCCCAGCCCCCCACCCTCCCACCCCCACGTAACGCACCTGTCCCTTGTGCACGTGGAACCCTCCTTCCGCTCTCCCGAAAAGGGGGTCCCTGAACGTGTCCTCAGCCTCCACGTTCTTCTGGGAGCTCCTCACCCCTTGTCCAGTTCAGCGGACGGCCCACAGGAAAGGGCTTTCGGAGAAAGCTGAGTGATGTCTCCACACTAGGTGGTCGGGGGCCGAGGAAATCCAGTGGGGGGACAGCACCCCAGCGTTAAGAACAGTGGCACCCAGAACCCTGGGCCTGAGCAGCCCGGAGACACTCGGCCCTCAGAAAGGCCCAGAGGAAAGCTGTGCCCTGGGGCAAATCTAGCAGGCACTGCGGACCGCAGCCCGCCATGGCTCCTGGGCGGGCTTGGCACAGAACTCCAGCAATCAGCTCCCCAGGACCCCAACCCGTGAGTTGCACAGAGATACATTGTAGATGTAGGATCCAGTCACACCCAGGAACATTGTAACAGTGTGTCTGGGAGCCCTTGCTACATTGTTTCACTTGCCCACAACTGGCTCCCGATATTAGTTTAGCGGAACCAATAAACCATTAACTTTGAATCACTGCACGATATTATCCTTATGTTCTTGACAGCAGCAAAGTTGGTCAAAAAAGCGAATTTGGGGTATAATCAATCACTATGGTTACTGTTACGATGATTACAATTAACAAAATATAATTATCTACTCACATGGACTTCATGGCTACTTTAAGTAATTTTTGTTTGTTTCCGAAAGAGCAGAGGGTATAGTGTGAACACATGTGACATGTTTAGGATTAGAGTAATTTAACGGATCATTATTTAAACCCTCTGAGAGTTGTGGTCTAAAGCAGCCACTCACACAAAAACATCCCGGGCTGTGCGGACTGATCTCATGCTATTGTAAAAGGGAAACGATAGCCACTGTGTTCACGTAATTGTTTGTTTTTGTTTCGGAACCGTGAATATTAAGTCAAGAGATGTATGTCATGTGGATGTCAGTTTCATGAAACAAATTCCAGGGAGAGGCTTGAACGCGTTACCGGAACAGCTGAAGTCCCCGGGGACCTCCGTCTGCTGCAAACTTCTGACGTTAACTTAAACTAGATGCCAACTCTGTTTTTCCATCAGTTTGATTTGCTTTCTTCACAGGTGTGTGAGGTTTTTTTCCTGCTTGGTGCCGAATATGGTTGTATTTCCTGAGAATCCTCCTGCCGTGAGCGCACCAGGATGAGATGTCGGTTTGTCTGAGGCGGATGTCCTTGCAGAAGCCAGTCCTGGATACCATGTCCAGCCGTCTCGCTCTGCTTGTTCTCCGGGACGTCTCTTTTGTCCATTTATTCATGTAATTTTAAAAGTTTTCTTCCTGCCTCTTCAACTGTTGTGAGCAGGCAGGATACACTTTATAAGCAAGCAAGAACAAAACCGGGTCGTCCCCATGAATAACTCACACAATTTTCTATCTGCATCCTTATTCGCTAATCCCATTTCGATGAAACTGTTTGCATCAAGATCTAGAAAAAGACATGCATTTTCATCTAAATGAATGATAACGAACTGAGGGTGAAGCAAAGACGCTTCCTCATACCTAATTCTACAACTGACTGTGCCCCTCGAGAGTTATTTTGTGAGCTATGTGTGGCTGGGAACATGCTCCTCCCTTTCCGCCTCATCATCCCCTCCCTCAGCAGGCCCCTTCTCTCCACACACACGCACACACATTTGCACGTGCACACACGTATATACACATACACGCATACATATACATCCACTTACATGCATGCACATGCATACAGGCCTGCACACACAAATATATACGCACACATGCAAACATATAGCCAGGCACACAGGCACGCACATGTGCACACATACACACACAAACATGCACATGCACGCATGTATATACATATGCCCGTGCACACATGTATATGCACATACATACACATTCATACATGCATGCACACACATACACACATATACACATATACATAAGCACACATGATGCACACAAATGCATACACATATACACACGTACACATACAATGCACTCACACATACACACATGTACACGTGCAATGCACTCGCACATACACACATGTCCACATGCACAATACACAAAACTGCACACACACACACACAGACACACACACTCCCCGGGAGCATGGAGAAACCCCTAACCCCACAGTACTGAAGAATCTGGGATCATGGTCTGGGGAGCTGGAATCGGAAAGTACTACTGAGCCTTCGCAACAACCCCAGGAAGCACCCGCCTCGGGATAATTTTTATGGAGGTATATTAAACTATTTACAATTAAAATGGATCTTTGAAGTAATTGATAATTTGGCCTGGTAATTTCATCACATTCTGCTGCCGGATGGAAATTATGATTTAATTACAACAGCCTGATGAAGAACATACTAGACAATTCTTCAGATAATTTCCTTTTTATTCCTGATTAGGGGCAAGGTTAGGCAGAGACGCAAGGTTACGGCTTTGTTGTAATCTAATTTCCCTGCTTTGAAAACAGAAAGCTTTCCGGGTCTTGGAATTTGCCGAGAGGAGACACAGAAATGGCAGGAGGTGTCTCATCTGAGCTGTGACTTCTGTCCTCGGAACCGTCAGGGGTCCTGAGGAATCAGCCTCACGTGAAAGGAGACGACAGCTCTTCCATTAACGCAGAGAAATAGAAAAGGCGACGGGGGGGAAGCAGCAGATGCTTCCTTCCCTGAGGCATGAGAGATCCAGAAACACGGAAGGAAAACCTGCAATAGCGAGAAACGGGGAATCGGCCGTGGCAGAGGGCAGGGCCCCGAGTGCGCTGAGCACATCTCTGCGCCGGACCCCAGCCACGGTGGACACAGCCCCGGCGCGGTGTTTCCACTTACAGGAAAGTTCGCCAACAGCCTCAAAGGACGGGCGCGTCCACACTCCCCGGTGAGACTCTGAGCTCCTAAACTCGGGGCCTGGTTTCCCTCCCTTCCGTGACTCGGAGTTCCCGGTGCTCCAGGGAGCACCTGTCGATAGGTTCTCACCAAACACTCGTGGAACCGAGCCCGTGATAATAGAATATTGGGACCGGGAATGCCATGTCAGAATCTGGTTTGTTTATTTTTCTTTCCTTTAAGAAAAAAGTCACCTCCTCAGGCCCATGCAGCTCTTTCTTTCCTGCTTTTTCATTTCTCCCAGCTTTTCCCCCTTCCTCGCCCTGTCCACCTTGAAGAAGAGGTGTGGAGCACCCGCCCCCCACAGAAAGAAGATCCCGTGCACCAGCCCGAGGGGTCCCGAGCTGAGGCAGGGAGGTCGGAACTCTGCCGGTGGCTGAGTGTAGACGCCTTCTGCATCGTGTCTCAAATCACCGCCTTCCCACCTAACGTCCAATCTGCACCCAGGTCTCGGCTGGGAGACTTCTCCTCGGGCTGCCGTGCACAGAGTCACCGCTCTGCACAGTCCTGTCCCAGGACCTTTGAATTCCGCCCCCGGAAACTCATACGCTCCAAGATTCTCAGAGAACACATATTCTGAGAAACTCAGCTATTGTTGAATCGGAAACCATCTAGTCGGCTGGAAACTGCAATCAGGGCTGTGATGAGCTGTACCTGTGGTCTGTACTGGAAAAAGGAGAAACAGAACCAAGTCAGATGCAGCTCCAGACGGAACCACATGGCTCATGTTCTGACAGGTGTTAGAAGGTCGCCCTCCACTTTCCACACACTCCGCTGACTCGATTGAGGTTCAGATTACCCGAAACGCCTTTGGATTTCCCAAAGTTGCAGTGCAAGCTTAGTGAGCTGCATACTTGTAGTTCTGGAGGCTCTGTTACCTCGGGACAGCACAGTCCGGCCTGGGGGGCTGGGAGCAGCCCAGCGACAGAGCCCAGAGGCGCTAAGACAATGGCCACAGCAAACACACGCGAGAATCAGGGTTCCCCGCTGCTGAGACAGCGAGACCATGTGCACCCAGGCACAGGAGCGCAACGCCCCAGGAGAGCAGCACAGAGGAGGGGCCGTGGGAAGCAAAACCCACCCACTTTTAGCACGACGACACCCAAGGACTCTCACAGTGCAGCTCAGTTGAATCTAGGCTGCTCCACATGTTCAGCCTCCGCTACCCATCCAGACAAATGCGATGGTTAATTGTACCGGTCAGTTTGGCTGGGCCGTGGGCGCCCAGACATTGGGCCAAGAGTTATTCTGGGTGAGATGGACATTTGGTGACTGATTAAAACAAATCTCTTAAATTGGCTGAAGTCCACCCATAATGTTCGGGTTTTTACCACCTGCATCCGGCTACCTGATAAGCCGTCCACCTGGTTGTGTGTGGCGGGACCAGCAGACCCTGCCTGACTGCCCCCCCCAGCACGCCAGGCCAGTGCTGAGCGAGGGCCCCCCCAGCGCCGCCCACCAGCCTCTGGCCCCTTGATGCAGAACTCCTGAGGGTCCACAGAACACGCCTCGGGGGAACCCGACCTTGGTGGATGCTCCTCTCCTGGGCGGGGCAGTGGATGGCAGTAGGCAGGAGATGCGGAGACAGGGGCAGGGGTGGCAGGGGACAGACGGCCGATGCCATCATCCCAATGCTCTTTATTCACCTCTAACCCTCGCTCTGCCGTGAGCTTTAATTAACACCTCTGCGATCTCCACTCTGATACTCCGAGCCCCCGGAATCCTCTCCCCGACGCACTGGGGCCGTGGGGACCCGAGGGTCCATTTGTTCAATTCCCCTCCAGATTTTCACATTCAGGTTGGACTTCAGAAGTAGCTTTCGGTGCCGCATTTAGCCGTCAGCACTGGTCTGGCGGGTGGGGCTGTCCCAGCTGCTCCATGGTTCACTACATGCCATGAGTTTAATCAGCCGCTCCCAACCTTTTTGGCCCCAGGGACCAGTTTCAGGAAGATAATCTTTGCATGGATGGGGGAGATGGCGAGAGATGGGGAGAAGCTGTAAATACAGGTGAAGCTTCCCTCGCTCACCTACCGCTCACCTCCTGCCCTGCATCCGAGTTCCCAACAGGCCGCAGGCTGGTGCCGGCCCACGGTCTGGTGTTGGGGACCGCAGGTTTAGGGTGACAAGGTTTAGTGAGTTCTCCGCTCCGATCACCCCTGAAAAGGTAACTTGGCCAACACAGACCACAAACGAACGTCTCTACCCTCCCTACAATGTAAACTATGTGGGTGAGGCTCACCCCATGAGGTCTCTTTGATGCACAGTCATTTCCAATCAGAATCTCAGACAGGAAGGGAAGACGTTTAACAAAAACTGCTAAGACACAGGTTCACTGCATGCCCAGAGTGGCAACCACATCAGTTCAGGGGTGAGTAACTCATGAACAGAACGGTGCAAGGAGATTCTTGTGGTCATAAGCTAAACACACAAAACCAGGACTCAAACCCAGGTCTCTCCACGCTTCAGTCCACTGTTAAAATGAGCATCTTTATCACACAAAGGCTGACGTGAAAATGCCATCTTTGTCTTCCTGCTCCTAATGAGCAATGACAGGTGTTTTTTATTTTGATTATTTTTGCTCCGAAGCAAATAATTACCTATTAATCTTTTTTTAATCAATTAGGCTATGGTTTTTCATATCAAGAAATCTCATTAAAAGTAATGGTCTTTTCCTGCTGGAATGTAATCTTGTTTTCTTTATTAAAATGTTTATTTTGTTTTAATGCCTTCAAGAAAGCCTGAAAGGAGAGGAAACATTTCGGATCAGATTGAGGTAATTTGCTACTGTGTCTTGGCCACTGTGGGTGTTGCACTAATATCTTTTTAATGAAATGGCAATTTGGGGGGCATATTTCACAAATTGGGAAGTGTTCTTGCATCTTGTAAGAAATCTCAAGCTATGGAATATGAAACAATGTCTAAAAACACTTGCAACTCTGTTTCTAGCAGTCCTGATGGACCATTAATGCTCACAAGTGAGGTGTGTGTTTCTCTTCCACGGAAGCACAGCACGGTGGCCCAGAAGATTTCTGTCTTCTTATTCAATACACGGAAGCCCAGAGATCGTCTCGCTGAGATGTCTGAATTTACACTGAATATATGAAGGACGGACACGGTGGCTCATGCCTGTAATCTTAGCACTCTGGGAGGCCGAGGTGGGAGGATCACTTGAGGTCAGGAGTCCAAGACCAGTCTGAGCAAGAGCGAGACCCCATCTCTACAAAAAATAGAAAAATTAGCCAAGTGTGGTGGTGGCACCTGTAGTCCCAGCTACTGGGGAGGCCGAGGCAGGAGGATCGCTCGAGCCCACAAGTTTCAGTTTGCCATGAGCTATGATGACACCACTGCACTCTAGCCCTGACAACAAAGCGACATCCTGTCCCCTAAAAAAAAAATAGAAAAAGAAGGAAACTTCTGTTGTTTCTTTTATATTGAAGAAATTGCTTACTCTGTCAAAAAAAATTTTTAAAAATAAATCAGATTCATCACCAGTTAGTATGAAATCTAGAAAACAGGTTGTAGATGATCAATTAAGAAAGGAAAATGAATTAAAGACAATTAAAGAAAACACATAAAAACAATCAACACTCGACGTTCAGCTCAAATATAAACAGGTTTGTCTGTTTCATTATATAATTGCTGGAGTAACTCCTTTTTTTAATAAACTTAGGAAATATGCCTTATATGTCATGTAGCAAATTGTATTTTAATATAATTGAGCCATTTAAGTAGCCAAATAATATAGTACTGTTCTTTCAACTGTTCCCTCTATAGAAGATTTTTTTCAGTGTGCACAATGTAAAATAATAACTTGCTCTTAAAACTCAAGTGATTGAATGATTTGTAAGAGAGAGAACATTTAACAGAGTGGGGCAATGCTGAATGGTCTGAGTGAAATGGATTAAACATTAATGAAGGACTCCGTGATATTATCATGCATTTCCCCTAAAGAGCTGTCATCTTCTTCCCATCAGAAATGAGTATTTGAATTCTAAACTCCACTCATTTACAATACAGTTTAAGCAGCCCAAGTGATAGGTAGGGCTTTCCTGCTAAGAACTACAGTATGAATGGTGGTAATATAACCTAAGAACTGGAGTCTTTTCAGAAATAGTGTTTCCTAAAATAAAAAATTCAATTCTTTCTCTTACTTAGAATTCTGCTGAAACTAGAATCAGTATTTGTCCTGTAGAGGCATTGAAAGAACATTAGTCAACTTTTCCTTTAAATACCTGAGGATTTTTAAT